>JAQGCC010000014.1:0-94046 GCA_034698905.1 Xestoiulus laeticollis | reverse complement strand
CCTGGAACTTGCTGTGCTACGGAGCGCTCGTCTTGCGAGGTCCAATTACTCCCCTTTACCGAAGATTCTATAGTGGCAATGCGGGGTGGGTCAAAAGTCAGTTTCCTGCCAGTACTTGCTGGCTACATTAAAAGGTTTTACGCGAAAAACTTCGTTTTTTTATACTGTATTATTAATGAATGATTAAAAGGAGGGCAGATCTTGCAAAATCCAAAAATCTATCATTGATGTAATTGTGCATTCATGAGAAACGATATTTAATATTATAATATAGGCTACTATAGTTTAATACACAAACTTATTCTTTGGAGAATAAAGTTTGACATGCTCTAGCTTATCTGATCCAAGTTACCTTGAATCATAAATTAATTTTCAATTTAAAGTTTATATTAAAAATGACATTATTTTAAACTTATTCAAACTATATAAAATAAGGGATTTAACTTGTTATTCCAGGGCATCCTGATAAAATTTGTAATTATTTCTGGGTTCATGATTTACACGTTTATATTTTATGAGTTTTGCTCTTTCAAAAACTAAAAATTAGAAACTGAAGTTCAAGAAAGCTTTCGTTTGCTTCCCCGATAAAGGGTTGAGCACGATTTAAGTTCTTGACATCCTGATTTGTCTAATAGTTCCATAAAATGGCCGCCATAAAACAGACTTCAAAGTGACACAAAGTTGATCAGTATTTCAAAATAGAAATTTAAGCATAAAACCAGTTTTTTTGCTCCTGAACCAAAAGTGCAGGCACATCTTGAATGTTTGCCAGGATCTGATGTGGGCCACACGGGTTGCATTTTGCTTGTGCGGGATGATACTTTATGTATAAGGTTTCAGTCAAAAAATCGTGTTAAATCCATTAATAATTAATTCACTTAGACGTGAAAAACGCGTAACCCATGCAAGGCGTTGAAGCGTGAAATGCAGAAGAATGAAAGGTCAACCAAATACAGTAGCTTAGAACTCAAAAGTTTCCTGCTCTTCAAACTACATTGTACATGTATACAAGAACCTCTTGCAACTTCAGGTTTTTATATAAAATACTAATACATTGATGCCCAAAGTTATATGCTGATATAATAGACATAATAATTATATAATTGAATGTTAAAACTTCATATATCTGTTTCAAAACAGAAATTTCCCCATGCATAATGAAAATGTTAGCATCATCTCGAATGTCAAGAATAATTCCAGACTATTTCATGGTGCTAACAGTTTTACAATTGTAACTTCATGTTGTTACTTTTATAATTGTAGCATTATTTTCATATTAGTTTCTGATCTTCGTGAGGGGCATTTCCACAGTATTCAGATATACATTATCTGATACAACCTCTGATATACCAGAACTGAAATGTCCTCTCAAACTCATTTCCCATGAAAATTCTTCCTGATTCTGTTTCCAATTTTATAATTGCTAATTTACCTGTTACTTAACTACCAAGAGACAATACCAAACCTCTACGAGGCTACACCAAATTCCCAAAACAGTCAATGTTTTAAATAGTTTTATCTGAAGTTTGATGCAGAAAAAAGTTAAAAGGTCATAACAATACACTCGATGTCTTATGTGTAACAAGCAATTAAGTCCACATGGGGCACATTATATTGCGTTGTGTTGATCAGCAGGGGTTAAAGACAATGGGTCAATCTAAAAGCCAATGTGTCCGGCCATTAACTAAATCATAAAAAATAAACAATACTGAATATATTGAGGAACAATGGCGCCATATATTTACCCCTACCAATGTGATGTTGTAATAGCTGTTTCGCCTGTAGGTGGTTGAATAATAGACGCAAACAAGGCCTGTTCAACCCATCCATCAAACATGGATGACCTATGAGCATCACTGGTAATTTAGTAAATGGATTTGGGCAGAAATTAAGTCGTCAAAAATAATTATAAAGCGCTCGATCGATGAGGAATAAAGGGGTTGAATTTATCAAAGATGCCAAAGCAACGCATCCGACACAATGTATACATTGGATTCAAATTAAGGATCAAATAATGCTTTAATATGCCTGTCATTTGTTCCCTTTCCTGCCATTTTATAAAAGTGTGATGGATCTGTGCGGCATCTGGTTCAATATTCTATACCTATTTACAATGTACATAAACTATTTTGTATTTTCATTTGGGTTAAGCTAACCGTTAAATAATCGATTTTATATGCCATCTACATGAATATCGAAAATGAAACGAAATCTGGATAAGCAACAAAGTTTTAAAAAAATATATTCAAAAGATAAATGGAACGAACTACATGTATATAACTTTATATACAGTATATAATATGAATTATATGTGTAAGTTATATATTCAATTTGCATTTTATCATATCAAACTACAGTATATAAACAAAATAATTTTAATATACAGTGCTCAACAGAAGTGATGGGACTCATTGTAAAATTGCACAAATTGGCAAAATAAAAATATTTTTTACATATAAATGTCTATAATAACATTTTATTTGACCTAAAAATCGACAATTAACCAAATAATTGCTATAATATTGATATTTAAAAAAAAAATAAGGGAAAACAGAAAAACGTATGTGCAACATCATGTATTTTTCCCATATAAAAAATGCAAAGAATGAAAGAGAATGTGATATATCTAAATTATATTTTATCATATCAAACTACAATATAATTTTAATATATAAAATTTGTCTTATACACGTAGGTGTCTATATAAAAATTGTATACGTGCATGACATTTGGTACATTGAATGTGGGAAGCCTGATTCCTTTTGGTTTACTGTTTTTAAACTATGGTAATTTCCTAAACGATGATTAACTCCGAGAATGAAGTAACGGACCATTACTACATTAAAATAAAAACATAACTTACAATTAACAAACAGGATAAGTCGATGATGAATCAAATCCCAAGTAAGGAAATTAGGATGAAACACTTCACACCAACGTGTCACGTATGGGAATAAAACAGGAAGACATTGTCACGGATTTAGCTTACTAATAGGTTTATAATTAGTAGAGCTAAGAGTCGAGTGACGTCATAAGTTAATTAATCAGAGCATCTCTAATCGCCATTTGCACCGTAAACGTTCTCCAAGAAGGTTCACATTTTTGCATAAGAAAAGGCAGGAATTGAAGGAAATGCAGCAAACACAGCGTGTCCTTACGGATTAAACAGACCATTATCAAACCTTCTCTCTCTATTCAAAGACTCTATAAAAGTCTATGAATATGAAGGTCAAGGCTAATGATATCTTATCCAACCGTTCACGTCACGAATTTCGAGAAATTCACATTTCGACCTAGAACTCCTTGCTCTAAGATAAACACATCTCTTCATTTACATTTTGATTTATTGCCTGAACGATAAAAGCCAATCTAGGTTACGAAGATTATGTGTGTTAGCATCTAGAAAGCCAGTCTCAAATATTAAATTTATGAAAACACTACTGTCAGAAGCAATGACAGCAGGATGGAAAAACAACATGGGAAGATTTGGGGGTCATTCATAAAGGATGTCAATAAAGATTGAGTAGGAATATGCAACTAAGGATGACATTATTCTTTTGATTGTTAAGTTATCTTTATTTTTAAAGTTTGAGAGGGCAGTAAAGGATATTTTTTGTAGATGCACATGTAGTGCTGACTGATTGTACCATACTTGCATGACTTTTGGGATAATACCTGGTTATATGAAAACAAATTAAAAAGTGTTTGGAATTTTTTTGACGTTTGCAAAATAAATCACTTTTGACAGACTATTCCAGGTTTTCTAAGTATTTGATAAGTATATAATCCAATATAATTTTACATGATTAACAAAGATCAGCCTTGACTCACATGTAGGAAAATTTAAAAAAAAAATTATAATCCTAAAAAGCCGATAATTAATATATGTCTCCTGGAAGGTTAAAGCAACATTATTTATTTAGTTTAATCCCAACATCATAAATAGTGAAAAGAAAAATGAAATTCGGAAATGGCAAATCAGAAGAGGGATATCCTCTCCATCAGGCCTAATGTGGAGATGGAAATAATAGAAGATTCATCACTCAACACTGGATTCTGAACAATTGGAATATATGGGTTTGAAAACGCCCACTATATCCAATTATATACATTAGAAAGGATTACCCGAATTTCAGAAGTCATTTTTCATAAAGAATACCACAGGTGAATCTCGCCACCTCAATGTGGGTCGATCATACAATTTTCGAAATAAAGTTTGTGGTACAGTATAACTTGATTACATTATATTCTAAGCTGGGACCGAAAAGCGTTCAATGTGCAAGATTATGTAGAGAGGTGTCTATTGTAAGCAAATTCTATCCTAATGTTATTTTTATAAGAAACTTTCTGGGATCTTCCAAAAGTGTTTTAAGTTAATGAGGTGTTCAGTGTGACAAGTTTCACTGTACCATGCATTGAATATATAAAACCTACACCCACTGTCAAATTAAGGGAGTGAATTTCACACCCTTTCATTCAACATCAGTTTTTAATTTGAGATTTGCCACCACGCTCGAAGGATTTTCATGAATTGCCTAGTTTACCTTGAGATGACTAGAGATTTAATGTGAATAAATCAAAACTAGAAGATACAATGGAAAAGGTGGAAGAAAATCGAAATATAAAAACAATGTCGAACAGACAATTTGGTAATTACCTCCTGTTAATCGCCATCAAACAACATTTTGATAGTATACAACACTTTTGAGTAATTAAAAAAAACAATTATCGGTTCATTTACAACCGCATAATTACGATCCAATTTTCACAAGTTTAGCTTTTTTTGGTAATGATAATAAAATTGGATAATTAGTCTACCACATTGTCTATACAACTTGCGTTACTTTGCAATTGCCCTGGAGCAATTATTCCTGACAACTTGTTGATTTTTAATTAATGAGCGATTAGTAGCCCACGTTGAAAAAACACCTTTTCAGGTGAATTTCTTAGTTTTTTAAGTAAAATCTTTAAATGCTTTATTGAAGAATATTGTATTTCATGGCAAGAGAATTCCACACAAGAAAAATCCCCCACACCAACATGTATATATTAAGGGGCCGATTTCAGTTAGCTAGTAACCTATAGTTATGTCAGGTTTAATTAGGTTGGTAAATTTTGATATGTGTGCTGAATTTTCCTTGAGCTGAACTTTCCTACTTCCTAGAACCTATACAAATAAGTATTTGCATGTATTCATGCATGCAAGTTGTGTCATTTCAAATTTTACACAATTTTCAAATCAGTTTCCCAAAACTGTCGCTAGATGGAAGCACCGACTATCACCCCTGAGCAAGCTGGCTATTGGCCAAGAGCAAAAAGAGAAGATAGTGGCGCCATCGAACGGACGAATTTCGAAACTAAAATTAAAAAAACAAAAAATATATAAAAAAGTACATAGATTATCTACGATAGATGGGGAAAATTACATATACCAGTATGCCAAAATACTGGAAACATTTTCGTATGTAGTCGTTTATAATGCATGAAAATATATATTTTTAAAGTTATAAAATTTAATTAAAGCAAGCTTTAATCACTAGGTTACATGTCTAGCCATAAACACTTTTTGACAACAATGCAATGGATAACATTTTGAATTTCTCAAAAACCGAAGAATGACTTCTCGAAAACCAACAGTTAAAATGTCTTTGTGTGATTAAGTTGCACATTGTTCGTCATTATCACAGCATTGATAATATTAAAAACTTATTGGACAGTCTAAACACAGTCTAAATGCACTTAACCTCATACCCCTTTAAAGTGTTTATGAAGTATGATTTAAAAAACAAACTGAAAATGTTTATGAACAAAAATGAACTCATAGCGTGGGAACGTGTTAAAACGAGCATAAATTAAGCCTAGTCGATATAGTGAGCTTAAGAAAAAGATCATAATCATTCTCCAGATTCTTCTCATTATTTAACTACCTCAATTAATTCTAACTAGACAATACGCAGTCAATAAATCAACCTTTGGGAGGGGGACTAGGCGTTTTTACATACGCAACACATGTATTTAACATCATTTATCCAGCGTACACATAACTTTAATACGTGCTTTTAACTGGCACGATCACAAGTTAACTTCTAGATTAAGATCAAAAGCTCGTCAGAAAAAAAACTGGAAAAACTGAAAAATCAAGTGTTTTACTCGAGGCCATATTGATACCCTTTAATTATCCACGTTAATAACACACTTTAACTACGCTGGCGGATGTAAACATTCAGCAGGCACTAGATGGTCGTTTATATAAAAAACACTAAAATTCTTTACATTGAAAATGTGCGGAAGATTTCCCTTATAAAAACTCGTTTCAAAAGATGTCCTATCATGGTAGCTATCAAAATGGCCTAGGTATGTCTGACCCGCCCTCCGCATGCAATACATGTATCCATTTTTTTATATAATCCTCTTCTGGTAAGAAGTAATTAGGACCGAGCTAGTAAAAAAATGACTCCCCGCTGGCTCTTAACAATGACATTCATGACCACTTTCAAATTGAAATTCTTGGCATTGAGGCAGTGGTGCACCATGCTCCAAAACGCTAATCGACGATTAATGCAATCCGGGTTCATACAATCAGTCACTTATATATACATGTAGATCTATACACAGATGTCAAAATGAGTTCAAAAGGGAATTCCCCATTTCCATAGATTCAAGGCATTTCCTGACTATTCTAGGTTTAATTATTTAAAATCCAAAATATCGAATATTTTGATATATTGTAATGCTATATGCGCAAAGTACCAATATAGCATTAAGATAATTAGCAGTCTTGGCAGGGGTTTGTGACATAGTTAAAATTTAAGGGTCATTATTCACAGCAAACTTCAATTTTCCCTCTTCTAAGTGAAAAAATTGCAGTTAACACTAAAAGCTGTGTTAAGGTAGAGTTGTAACTATAACTAACTAAATAGTTGGAAATTAAACTGTTTTACGTGATGGGTAATAAAGGGAAATCTCAATGCTTTTTGCCTTTCAGTTTATTAAATGATAGGTTGATAATGCAAAATTAACTGTTAATTTATTTCTATATTCATTATAATGAAAGTTTTTACAAATGCATTTTCTTCACGTTTTATGGTTTTAAACTTATATACATGTAACTTTCATTCTTTTACAAAATAAAAATGAACAAAGATTTTCATGAAAACATAATGATACATGTAATGTATATCATTTGCATTGCATGTATAGGAATATACATGTAATGTACAGTATATCGCGAACCCATTGCCCCAATACCTCCAGATTTTCCAGGAACACGTGTATGTAGGAACCCTGATAAATTACAAATAGAAGAGAAAAAAGGCAAACATTTTGCGGTTAGTTTTTTTTGTTTAGATGAAAATCAAATTCACGCCGTAGTTACAACCATAAATGTCAGCTAACCAATTTGTTATTTTGGAGGGAGCGTCTCATAAAAACTAAGCTATTTATTCGGTTAAAAACTTAATCGAAGAATAATTTGACCGCGAAAACACGGGTGATCAGAGTGTAAATGCCTTATGTACATACATACATACATACATGTACATGTAGCTTTGTCTAAGATAAGAAAAACATTTACGACTAAAACAACTGGAAATCCCCGGATTTAGGGTGGTATTATACCAAGATTTATAGGGCCGCCTTCGAGAGTCTCTCTACAGGATATCCCATTCCAGGTATGTAGAAGTCTGCAATCAAGAGGTTTCAAGGACCCTTCCTAGAGGTCAATCGACATCAATAACGTCAAATAAAATGCTCTGAGAACCGGTCAGTTTAACTTCATTTTTATATTAGGAAGCCATGTCATTGTAAATCATTCAATGTTGAAAAAAGAAAATTTTGAAAATCTTAAAAGATATTCGTTACAATTATAGGGGAAATAATGAAAAGTATATTTATTGAATTGTATTGTTTTTGCTATCAATAGTATTTTTTCACTAAAAAAAATGCAGGAAAATAGGACCAAATCAATCTAAAGTTCATCATTCCGGAAACATGATCAGTGTTCAGAAAATCCCAGTCGAGCCTAATTTGATCCGACCACGTGACCTAAATGAACCCACCTGCCACAGGCCCTTCAACCACTGACCATCACACTTAACCTCACTTGACTCTGATTTCTGCATCACGCCACTGAATTTGCCCTGGGGAAATTGGCCGTCATATAATAATCTAACAATGCCACAAAAAAAAGCTAAAATGAGGAGGGGATAAAAAGAAATCTTGGTTTATGGTTGGTTTTCTTGTAGAGAGTCAGAAGTTTTTCAATCAAGAAATCACGGGGGGTGATGGGTTATAAAGGACTTCAATGGGTGGCGTGGCAGCATGGGGGCACATTTATACGAAAAAGAAAATAAATGCAAGGTTCAGAGGTTACGGTTGAGGTTTGCCGATGTCAAACACGTAGCAGAGAAGCAGGGTTCAAAGCCATCTTTCAATTGGGACGTAATGGAGAAGACTACTAGACACCCTAAATCATACAACTTAAGTTTCAAACAAAATACCTCCTCTCCCTGCACTTTTGGGGCACTACTCAACAATGCATATCTTACTACATTCCACTGTCTGGTCAACTTCTTACATTTCATGTTTGAAAATTCAACACCGAATGAGAATATCAAACACCATGTGTTAACAAAATAAAATGCTCTCACAGAAATTACATTTTAAACTTCCTTGAATGAAAGATCTTTGTTATAATTCAACCCAGTCTTTAATCACTACTTTTTCTTCTTACCACATGGGAATTAAAACTCACAAATACATTGTAATTAAAATAAATATAATTAATTAGGAGGTTAGCAAATAGTCGTGTCATTAAATAGTTGCACGAGTAGACAAAAAAGTTCAATTAAAATCGAAATGTTTTTCACACGTTTTGTAACAATAGTAGGTTAAAAAAAATAATAACTGGCTAAGTAAAAACAAATGTAATAATGAATGTAGGCCTACAGTATATACATTATTGAATTTCATTGACATTTCTAGGTTTTCCATTTCTGTGCAAATCCTGGATTCAGATTTCAATGAAAAATGTTATATTTATCACATCTGAAGCCTTAATGTCCATCGACATCTTGAATCCCATTTAAAATTTAGACATTTTAAAAAGTAATTTTTTCGTTATACAGTAAGTATAGGGCCCACATCAACTGACACCGTAATAAAATATAATAAAAGTGATAGAAATATGTCAGAGAAGGCCCTAACATCCCATCAAATGAATTGGATATTTGATACAACACCTTATCATCATGCACATTCAATTTGAAACATTTGAATAAATACACGTTTTAAATCTTTTAACATTAAATATTTCTGGAAAATGTTTTGAAATTCCCTGGACCCTATTGTCCATTTCGAAAGACATACAAAGGCCCATTGGCGTGGATAATTTTGAAATAGTATATTGAGTACAGGGGTCTTTATAAAATATAGCCTAAATAAACGTAGCTTTAATACGAGCTTCCTATTGGCCACAAATTACTGGATTACAAAACTGCACTTTCTTTACCCCTAGCTCTCAAAAGCCCGTAGAACCATGCATACCTTTACCTTTGCCCTTTTTATCCCATGGAAAATTTATGTAAAGGTAGATAAGGGGAAGTACCTTTTCAAATACCTCTCATTACCTCCGTCTGAAAGGTTTGAAATCTGATTCCCTTTAAAGGGTCTTGATTTACCATCGCATAGTCCAAGTACTCCCAAATCTCCCTTCAGATCTCATCTTACAATGCTAAAGGGCCTTTCACTGTTTTCCCACCATTCTCACAATGTTACATCAAAGAACAAGAAAAACGATTTAGGGTTGATAATATACCACAAATACATGTACGTATACTAGCAAAGGGGCTTGAGGGAGCAATTGTTATTTTAAAAATTAGACCCAGGTCTATTTTAACAAGACCATCATCTGCAATTTATTGTAGTATTAGATAAGAAACACCTTGTTAAGGGCCTTTGTAAAAAGATGGGAAGGGTAAGGGTGACACAAGTTTACACTTACGTTATATGTACCCAATTACAGGTGTATTCAATATGTATAGGGTTTTAACCTACTTCAAACACACAATTTTGTTACTTGAAGTGCATCAACAAGTGGTTTCAAAGTTTTTTTTATCACGTCTAGATTAATTTATCTAAAATTTCAACTTTTCAACTGAAAAGCTACAACATTATAACAATGTTACACAAACTGTTACAAATGAAGACGTATAGTATCACATATAGAAACTGCTTTCTCTAACAACTGCTTTCCAAAATTCTGTCCAATGGAAACAATCAAGGTTAAAATAGGTCTTCTTCCATGGTTGGAAATAACTACAAAACACTGTACTCGAATATTTATTTATAGATGCGAAAACGTGACAAACCAGGATGGTAACAATACCAGTATTGACTGGGTCTGACATCGACGTGCTAAACAGGTGTTAGAACAACTTAGCCAGCACATTGTGATGATATAGAACCAAAATGTTAGTTGCCATTAAGGTGTTAATCCGTCCTTGATTCTATATATTTCCTGAATTGTGGGTGGAAGATCTGTAGCTTTTACAAAACTCTCGTTTAAACGAAATGCATTCGTCGTCACGATTCCCATACAAAATCCTCAAGTGTCAGAGGTCACGAACAATCGCCCCATTTATTTCATTGTTAACTTCTCCTTTTAAGATACTTTTAAGTTAAAATCCTTAAAAGTGGACCATTTTTCCATAAAGACGTTCACAGTTAGATGGTAGTTAACAAAAGGGGTCCATGAACTCAAAATACTCTATTTTATTATGACAATAGGTACATTTCACTAACAGGAATGCATATTTATGAAAATTGTATGCATTTTTTAGTTACGTTTTGCTGCATATCCGAGTCTAAAATAAAGTTGAAAAGCTATATTCTTTAAAATACTTTAGGCTACTGAAAAATATACGAAAATATACTATAAAGTATACTATGTTTTACCAAAAAAATACACTTAAGATACTTTACTTTCATTTTGACTAAAGCATATACATAGAATACACCATTAATATTTTGCAAATAGATAAAAATAGCAACTAAAAAACTATATGATAATTTTGATACACTGCGCCCAATCTCGTTAGAAAAAGGGGTTAAGAAGGTTACTTTCTTAGGTTAGAAACCTAAAAAACAATAATTCAATAATATGTGAACCAGTAGATACTGTAGGCCTACATGTACATGGTGGTATACCGAGTTACAAAACCATCTCCCATGCACAATATGAAGGGCGTATTGAAAATTTCAGATCAAATTTATGGTTGAAAAATGTACGATCATGAACACGGAAGAAGAGATGAACTCTCAGTAATATTAAATGAAAAAAAAATGTACGATGGCCAAGAGAGATGGTGTTTGGTAGCAGGTATACGAAATGGCCAGATCTAATGATAATATATAGGAGTGAGCATCCCTAAGCCATGAAACAGGCAAATAAAAAGGTAACCACACCCAAAGTGGCGCTGCTAATGCCCCGCTTCTTTTGTAGTCCTTTTGGGGGGGACGAAACAACAACACCACCACCGGGAGAAATAATGTTCATTAAATTAGTCTTGGTTCGAGAAATTCAGTCCAGCTGCTTTTCCAACTGACCTTCCACCCCCAAAAGCGCGTTCTGTGATTAACCAAAGCCGCTATTAAAAAGCGGCAAAACCCAACCCTCAAAACCGTGCATTTGGTATAAAGAATGCCTTTTTTTCAGGGGGAATTCAATGCCCCTCCAGGACCCTAGATATACACGTAGGAATCGCGTATAATCCGTTTGTGGTCGACGTTATTCATGATAATCTTGGAGGTTTAGCTGGAAAAATGGACACCACAACATTCAATCAAGAGTGAATTTGTGTACAAATGGCGTTTCAATGTCCAAATGTTTCTTATATGTGTTTCTGTAGATGAAAGTTTGGTATTTTGAATTAAGCTTCCGAATTAATTTAAAAAAAAAAATCCGATTAAAGTTTTAAATGTTTTTTTCCAGACTTGCTTAATTTGAAAATGTGAAACTGCCTCATTTTACATCAAAACCAAACGCTTTTCGGAGAATTCATAGGTAATGAATTAGATCTGAAATCCAAGAACTGGAACTCCTTAATGTCTGACATTAACGAACTTTCTGTTATAGTTATACCAATTTTACACGCAACCTGATAGGGATTCTCTATAGTTCATTTCAATTCAAACTATTCACTAGACAATTTTGCAAATCCTGTCTTGACAGCTCACCGTTTTACAGGTTGCAAACGTTTTTGAATCCCAAAAATGTACAAAAGTATTTGAAAAACCATTGCACCCCCGCAAAATCGTACATGTTGAAGTGATAACGTGTTTAAAAAGTCGACGCCCTGGAACAACAATCGAGGGACATTCACAAATAACGATCTTAGGATGATAGTTGAAGTGGTCAGTGCATGGTAACACAATGGCTCATAAAATAGTCCAAACATGTCGACTGACAAGAACATGATTATGTGCTCAGTTCAAAGATGTCAGAATAGTGACATGGGCAACATAAAACTTATCAAATAATTCTGAAAATGTATATGGTCCTTAAATTCCATACGTGATCCTACTATTGATAGCACTGATCTTGTCCTATATAGCACTTTGACCATACTTTAATTGTCCATCATCCATATACTGTGTAGTGTGTACATAATATGACGTACTAACAATCATGTGGTGGTCAAATGTTAAATAATAATGTCATTTTCGAAAAAGCTTTTCACAGAAATTTTAAAACTGTCATCTGAAGATTCAAAGGCAATCCAAGAAATGTTCTTATGAAATTTATATGAAATTAGCCTATTTGTTTTATGTATGGCATTAATGTGTACTTCTACAGGATTAGATCCTGGATTCAACATTTTGAATTAAATTTACATCAGCTGGCATGCATACAAAGATGAATTTTATAAGAAAAATGATTGGATTGTCGTTGAATTATCTTCAAATAACAATAGTCAATGATTGCAACAAAGTTTTAAAAATTCTGTTATTCTAACTCAGCACTTGTCAACCATTGGTATTGTTTTAGTACTTGAGCTTACACAGTTACTACTGTAAACACTATATATTGCCAGTGCAATACTTTTCAATAATGGACAAATGTTGAATAATAAATGTAATTTTCAAACAGAAGTTTAAAAGCTTTGTTGCAATCAGCGACTATTGTCATCTGAAGAAGCATTAGCAATCCAAGAAATGACGTCTTAGAACTAAATTTATAAAATTGAACTTTTTATGCTAATAGCTGATGAAAGTTTAATTGAAAATAGTCAATTTCGGTTGTATATAATTCGATTGTATATAAAATGGAAAATCAAGGAACAAGTAGCAATCAATGGCAACCAAAAAAAAATGAGTCTGTCAGAAAACAATATTAAATGTCACGCTATAGGTTGATGGAATAACGCAGGTGCCCTCTGGCGGTTATGAGTAAACAGGGGGTAGGGATAAACAAACAGGGGGTTCTGTAAATAGCCGAGAGAAGAATAATTCGGCACATTTCTGATCTTCAGAGTTCAGTCTTTGTGAATCAGTGCTAGCCATTCATCAGAAGTTCAGAAAGACACATCTTGAAATCTCAATTTTCTAAACAGCTGAAGCCCATTTATTTATAGGCTCACGAGCATATTTATATATCTAGATGTAATTATTGTAAAGGTGAGCTGCCAACTCACGAAAAAAACAATTGATGACTGACCAAACTCGATGAATTTTGAAGATAAGCGATCATTCACCGAATTCCGAAGTGGGAAATACAATTGTAATGTAGTCAGAATCAAAGTTTATTAAAACAGCACGACATTTCTACTTACAGAACCATCGTCAGTTTATGTACCCCTATAGTTATCCCTTGTCTAAAGGGATATAAAGTAGTTGTTCATCAGAAGACGCGATAGGAAGGACATTTTCGTAGCAGTGGGTGTAATTTTAATCTATTGCTAGTTTATAAAAATAACTAACGAAAAACAAGGCGTTTATATTAAAGTGTTAAGACCTTGACTTTAGCTTTACGTAATTTCCGATCATCCTGAAATTTGTGAAAGCATAACCCACAATGTCTGCAACTCTGGCTGGCTTTTAGCCAGAATCATTAATCAAACCAGAACCGTCACTGAATATTAAAACACGAATTGTGAAATCATCGCATATTATTAAGCATACATAATTTGAGGAACTACCCTATACAAGGATGAAAATAACCATGTATTAATGACGACATCCATAAACATTTCTTAAAGCCCACATGTACATAGTGTTTCATCAACCACTTTTACTTTGTTTATTTATTATAAACGCTATATAAAATTAGCATGTTGTCAAGCAGAACCATGGTACCACCTAGTCTTGTAATTCGTAAGGCGTTCACTATATATTGTGATTACAGATTAAAAGTAAATAGAACATGAAAATTAAACTTGTAATAAAGATGCAACCAGTAAATCTAGTAAATCTGATATCAGTTTTTCTAATATATTTTATGGTTTAAATATTAACCCACTAGATTCTTTTAAACCATCAAATATATAAGAAAAACTGATATGGTTAAAATATCGCCATAAAAGTGTAAGAAACACAACCGCATAATTTAGATCTTAATAAAAAATCTTATTAAAGCATCATTTTCATGAATTTATGAGCATAAGAGAGTCTTATCTCAGGTTGATGAGAACATGTTGGTTTAATGGGAAAACAAGTACAATGTAGTTGATATTGAGGTGGCATCCCTGTCACACTGGTTAATTCAGTCCTATTAATGGGTCTCATTAACCAGATAATTATTAGCCTGACAGGTCGCAATCACACCGAATTTTGATGCAGAAAAGATTTGAAACAATTTGAAATACCTCCGGTTTTTCTATTGAGATAAACGAGCTAGTTTTTTTTTAATGATCATTACTATACCTCCATTAAATTCCCTTCCATGTAATTTGCAACATTACAATTGATGTTGCCAGTTCATTAACGTGCGAAGTGAACGTAGGTGGTCTAGTGGGTTCAGTGTCAATGGCAAAATAATGACCTTATAGAAAGTTTTACACAAATTAAAACCCATAACAGGATTATGCACATTTAAATGTGTTTTAATCTTCGAATAAAGATAATGTAGAAAAAAGTGAAAAATTGGAGTGAGGAAGAAGTGATAAGTGAAATTGATAATCTATGCATTTCCTCTATAACAGAACCTTGTCCACAGAGGGTCATAGTTATTAAACCTCATCTACCCTGCTATAACCATGTCATATAAGAATTGGACTTCCAACGTTTGATCATTCCATGGGCCCAGAATGTGGTTTTTATTGTCATAGGGACAGTAATTTCGTCAATGCATTTACTGTAGCAGGAGGACATATACATGTGTAAGAGGGGTATGGTTACTGAACTGACTAATGTAACTACCAATGCGAATAATTGCCCTAACCTTCCCTCATGCAGCCATACACACATTGGACCTCGAATCCCCATCTGCCCTTGATCCTTCCCAATGTAATAGGGTTTTTGTAATAGTTTTTGAAAATTCTAGGGAATTTTTCATTGAAAACTGACTAACAATGCATGATGTCCATGCAACACATTGAATTAGCGGGGATTTCCTCCCGTCCAATTTGCCATCCCCATCATGGTAGACTACAAAGGGCCTTGTCTTTATCCCCCTCCCTTTAACCCCTATCGTTTTAATTCCCCTTCATCCCCTTTTCATGCAGTCACGCGTGACGCATTATTGGTTTGCTCCCATGTTATTTCTGTCTGGGTTCCCCTTTATCCCATTCTGCGGCCATGTTCCCCCACAGTGAACCCACCCCCTCAAAACGTCAAATACCTCAATTGTCCCCCATCCTAATTCATTCTACAAATGCTAAGCAATGTGTGTTATTCGCCAATTTTTGAGGGTGAAAACTGAATGCCAGCAACAGATGTTGAAAAATGGGCTTTTTACCAGAACTTCAGGGAACACAAAAACCTATTTATTTGTTTTCAGGCCCCATCTATTTTATTCCCATCACACCCACTCCCTATTTTTCATCCACGTGGCTCACCCACAATTACATAGGGGCTTTTCCAGCACCCTCCTTCTTTCAACTATACCATATCCACCCTGGCCATATCCCATGGAAATTTACTGAAATTTAACACGATTTTAAAGTTCTGTACAAGGGACTACAGGTATGACAATAGGTCATTAGTGTTGATATGCTGATAATATTACCAAAAATATTACCATTGGATGATGATATTTGAAGCAAATGAAATTATAAGATCGTGTTAATATATCCAGTGATGTGAACAATGGACATTACCAGGTGGATATCAGACTATAAATATATCTCATATCAAGCCACAATTATACCTCATTTTTAAATTCCAGCATTGAAATTTTATATAATTTACACATTGCATGCATTTAACACATTGGACCAATAAAGTTGACTGGATAAAAATTTCTTCATGAGATTATTGGAATGAACAAACCACCTTCACCCTACTGTCTTGACCTCTGACAGTTCACTGTCTTTTATTGAAAAGTGTTAGGAAAAGGTGCAAATGAAAGCCCAGTGGTCCATCCAAGTTAGAACTCTTGCAGTTTTATAGTTAATTTACAACAATCAAGAAGAGTATTAAGGAGGACCAGAGCTCTTGGAATTAATCGTGTGTGTGTGGGGGGGATGGGGTCCATGGCCCAAATTTCGTCCCCAAAAAAACGAGATTTTTTACATACTATTATCGACTGATGACTAGGTCAAGTACAAAACAGGGAGACCTCTGACAAACTGAAAATATATCACGTAGGGCCATGATCGATGGGCTTAAAGACAGATTGGTAGGGTGTTGGGAGGAGGGGGTCAAGCAGAGGCCCTAAGGGGCAGTGACAGTGGTAAAGAGGGCGGAGGAGCCGAAACCATTATGGGTTCAACCCCAGAACCCAAACCCATTCATTTGGCTAAGATATTGTCCAGCCGGTTAGGAGCTGGAGCATATAGATGTTGGCTGGGGTCAAAGGTCGGGCTAGGCACCGTTCAACAAGTTCTGCTAGAAACAGGGGGTGACAGCAAGGGCTAAAAAAAACCGGGATGCAACGGGTGGGTGACAGGCATTAAAAATGACACACTACAAGGTCCTTCAAAATACTAAGAAACAAAACAATATAAAAAAACAGCGAAATTCTTGAGTCGTGTGAACCATGTATCTTTTCTTCAGAAGTGTCACATGAATCACAGTCACCCCTCTCGAGGGAGCCCCGAATTTAATGCCTTTTTTATTAAGAAAGAATATAAATTTGGATTTCGGAACATGCAGTTACTCTGAAAAATACCTACGGAATCATAGCGTTGCAGTTTATATACAATTCAATTCAATTCAAATCGTTACCCTGCATTCAGCATTTATCATGCCCCCATATAGGCACATAGCCTATATGGGCGATTACGGTAGGTTGTGGGAAACCACGAAAAACCACAACCAGGATAGCCGACCGGGGTTCGAACCCGGGTCTCCCGAATTCAAGGATCTAAGTGTAACCACTTAGCCCAACCTTGTAATGCACTTTTAAAATATAAAACTTCCCTTTTTGTCTTGTTATTTTTATACATTTATTTCAAATCATTATAGCCTTAATTCCCTTTGATAACATTCTTAAAACCTCCCATCAAGTGATGATACAAAGAACGGAATAAATGTTACAAAGTATTAAAGTTGATATAAGCAAATGATACAAGTTAAAAATATAATTTGCTAATACACACTTGTATTAACTGTAATACTTTGTAACATTTATTTCATTTCAGCGTATCATATCTTATCCTCACTTGATGAAGGCTAAATGTCCTTCTTTGTAAATTTGATCCATGAAATTCTTGAAAGTAATTCAGTTTCTTTAGATTTTATATTAACTTTTTTCAAATTATGGGGAAAAAAATATTGCTCCTTGTCACGTTGTCATCATTATTAATCACTTGCATTTCATTGAGCACTGAAACGCATCTCATGAAAATAAAGGTCATGTTTACAATCGATAAGTCAGCAAGAATTAATGAGTTATAGATAGCATAAGGTTATCTAATTTATATAACACCGATTAAGCTAGTACATGTACCAATGTATGGCTGCTGTCGCATTCGATTAGTAAATTAACCTAAATTGCAAAACTCATTCATTGGGGGTGGGGGTCAAAATGTTAAAGGGTTGATGCATAACTAAATCATTGTCCTCTAGCATTTCCAACATGGCTGCGTCCTTTTACTCCAATATAATCTATGATATATTAATTGCAGTGATCCATTTTATGCATTATGTTCAATCATTTTAAAAATAACATGTACAATCGATCAATCAGCAAAGTTAATAAATCACTTTTTTCCCAAAAAATGTCTATAACATCTAGGTGAGGCCATTACACGAGTAATCTCATGCACATGAATAGGAAAGAGATCCCTACCTTCAAAATCAAATGAATGGGGGCACTGATTTCAGGTCCCTTGTTTGATTGACACAGACACGAATTGAATAACGATGCCATGATGAATAGCGAATAAATTCCCGAATCGATTTAATTTGATAATCCGATCACGTTGTCAAGGTGCTTGCACTCTAATTAATTCCAATGATAGTCCATTTATCCACCGTCATTCTGCTCGTTACAGTTACCATCCATGGTAATGATCACATTAAAAGTATCAGAATTGTGCAATTTCATTCCTGAAGAACACGTTTTAAAAAGAGTTTTTGTTAGTTTTTTCAAAATTTATGGTTGATCCTCGCCTCTCTGCATTCAGCCTTAACCCGTGCCACACTAGGTCTGCACTGCCAAAATTTAAGGCAAAAAGTAGGAAAAAATGACCGGTAAAATATAAAAGCACTTTTTTATAAGCAAATTCGCGTTAAAACATTAAAAAAAAGCTTTTATGACTAGGCAATTTATTTGTGGCGCCTGGGAAGCGTTTTTGGATAAGCTAATGCAGATTTTTGGACTATGTTAAAACACTCAAAAATCTACTTCCAACCTAAGCTCGAGGGGAAAAATCTCAATTTGAAAGCTCTTCTGGAAAATGTTTTTAGCAAGTTAATGAAGCCTCGAAAAACAAATTTTTAAACCTATTTTATGAACATAAGTCTAGCCAATATTAATTCAAAAGTACCACAATTTGATTTAAAAATTAACGTCGGATTAACAGAGTTTGTTAGATATAAATACACGGAAGTTATAATACTAAATTTCCATAAAACATCAATTTCAAGTTTACAATATAAAAAAATGTTAAGTACAAAAAGGTGATAGAAAAGTTGGAATGGAACAAGTTTTTTACTACTTCAAACTTAATGAAATTTAAAACAATTTTATGAACCTTGTGTGTATAAAAAAATTAATAGAAAACTTAAATGTATAATGTAAGTTCAAAAAGATTTTGGGTGTACAAAAATCAAAATAGTCATAAGTAAAATTGTTTGCATTTGGTAAAAAAAGTTAATGGAGATTTTCAACGTTTCAAAAACTTTTTACAAAATGAATCAAACTTTCTCAACTTTTCACCAACGAAAAGATAATAGTATACCAACATCCGGGTCAAGGAATTCGGTGCAATCTCTAGTCATCTTTAACCCCAAATTCTAAAGTTACAAAAATGTTACAAAATGTCAGATTGTTGAAAGCAATCATCAAAACTAAATTACATAAATATGAAATTTCTAAAAAAAAAATCCTTTTGAATATATATGAGGATCAAGGTGTCCACAAAATCCACATAAATGTCACTATTCACTCGTAATCCAAAATCCGCTTATAACGAAGCACATGTCCAAATTGTAAATCCATCAAGAAGAAGGGGGGTGGCAAAAATATAACCACAAAGTCGAATTTTGGCACCTAGCCATGAAATCCCATTTAGTCATCATCCAGTGTGTATTTTCAGGTAAAAATCCCACAAGAACTGAATGAATGGGTAGTGCAGAACAGAGGGTAGCAGCGGGTCAAGGCAGTGGCTAAAATTGTACACTGACCTAGAGTCTTACACCGAAGAAGAGCATTACTGGTACCGTGGTCTTCCCAAAAATATAAGCACGAAAATATTTGAATAATAGCACGGTTCGTGGAGTAGAGAGTAAACGTCAGCCCTCAAAATGTTCATTGGTGCAAGTACCAAAGTAGGCGTAAAACCAAATCGTACATACACATAAAAAAGGCGAGGAGGAACCCCGCTTGCGAGGGAGCAATGGAAGAAAGCTTTTGAGCCATGGCCAGTTTGGAGAAGGTTGGGAGAAAAAAAAAAAACAAGTATGGAGTAAAAAGAACTTGCAGTACCCCCGGGTCTTTGCTTGTACTGTATTGTTGTGACAAACTCGCGAATGTGTTAAAAAGAGTCACGTTTGGAGACAACATTTTAGGTAAAAAACTCTGAAATCGACAGTCCAAGAAACTACAATTTTATTGTGGTTGGGATAAAAAAGTTGGGCTATAAAAACGACCCCAAAACCGATAAAATTTGGGGGTCTTATTGGAGTAAAACATTTATAAAATATATACCTGGTGTTGTTCAGACACCCTGTATTTGTTGCATTTGCATTATTGTTGTGCATGTGCATTATTGATTTGCACGTGCATTTTTCATTTTGCATGTGCATTTTGGGTTGGCATGTGCAGGTTTGAATTTGAAAGTTCTGGTCGTGGATTTGAAGTTATAACTGTTGGATTTGATGTTTGCTGATGTTATTTTCGAAGGAAAATAAATATATACTCCAGATTCAAGTAAAGAAAAGTTTATAGACCTGTTCCAAGTAAAGAAAGTGAGTATCTGTCTGAATAATATCGCCTATTTTGAAGAAACAGACCTACATTGTATTTGATTTGGAAAAAGTCATGATTCTAAGATCGGAACTTTGATTAGAACGTGTCTTGGATCCTTACAACTGGTTAACAGTATACATAATGTAGTTGATGAGGCCAGTTGCAGCCCTTGTTATTATTCTGTCTATACCTGGTAATCCTGGAAGCTATAGATATATGGATAAAACGCATGACCTCCCAAATTTAGATGATAAAACCAGATTTTTGCAAACCAGAAATGAAAGAGAAGGCAAAGTTAGTACAGGGACTTCAAAACACTATAGAACCATACATGTATGTTTGAGGATAGATATCAATCCGCTGTAATGACATCTCCATCAACAATTTGCACGATTTTTATTTCATCTAAAACAAAATGTTGGTGGCATAAAAACTTTTTTTAAATCATACAAAATGTGTGTACATCGAGTCTTCAAATTCAACAGAATTTATGATTTTTGAATAGTTTTTGTACTTGAAGAACGCGAAATAAGTTGGAGAGAATGCATAAGGTTTTACCCCCTAGTGTTAACGGACTGCGTGAACCAGGACCTGAACCTTCTTCAGGTTCCCCCATCTCAACAAGCCCACAAACTCTCATCAATGCCATCATTAGGCGAATATGTAAACACGATGCCTCACCAAACAAACCACCTCCGAGAGTAAAAAAAGACAACAAAAACGCGATACATTTCAAATTGTTACAACTATAGGAAACACGAAAAAGACAAAAGCCGTTGTCCATAAGCTCCTCAAAAATCGGCCACCCAAGACAACTTTAAAAAAACAAAATTCCTGCCATTTCTAAAGAGCAAAATGTCAATTTGAAGATTGCTAAAATTTACCCACGCACAAACACAAAAGAACCACATTCGTGAACGCTTTAAGGCTTTTTTGTAAACTGAATCTTAAATTTAAAGGATTCAAACTGCGAAACGGATTGTTTTTTTTTTTCAAAGCAGACCAGAAATAAAGGTCCTTTTAATGACGCTGTTGTCATATTTTCATAAAATGAAGGTGTATTGACAATCATTTTGGATTCAGAAATTTCCTGATTTTTTTCTGAATTTTTGTTCAACTACAGTATCCTAGAGTATGCTTCTTAAAAGTACTTGAAATTAAAACTATATTTGTTAAGATCACTGAACTCTTAACACTTGGAATGTCATATAAGAGGCGCGAAAAAAGGGTCAAGTAAGATGGCGACTGTTTCTTGTACAAATATTCATTTGAAATGGTTAAAATGTCACAAATTTTCAAAAAAAGAAACAATATGGTAAAAAGTAAACTAAACTTTTGCATCACTATAGTTTTTTTTCTTAAACTAAATCTTAAATTATATGAAGTCTGTATTTTGATAAATATTTAAAAAACAGTATCATTTAAACTAATAACATATCAGATTGATCGACTAAAATGAACTAGAATGCTAGTCTAGATCCTCCTTCACCATCAAAATTCAGAAAAATTAACCCCATCAAAACTAGGGAACTATATGGTAGTAAAAAAACGCTATTTTAATGTTTTTTCACGTGTTGTTATGTAGAGGGGGAAATGCTAGGGGTACCAAGAAGGGGCTAAAAAACCATGTAAGAGCAAAAAAAATTTTTTTTTTTTATTTCAGAGAAGAATTTTAGAGCAAGTAAATCATGTGATCACACCCCCTTATCGTAACAAGTCGTCCGTTTAGAGCAACACGCGAAAGCAATGAGGCGCCTGAATGATTCGTTTTATCCCCTTCAAATTATACCCCTAAAGTCCAAAAAAAAATAAAAAGCAATGAAAATACCGGAAGAATTACTCGAGACATTGTACCCCCACCCAAAAGAAGGTATATTAAACGTAATTTAAATCCAATCCTAACATCCAACTTCATCGTCCATGGGTGTAGAGACGCTCACTGGTTTTAAATATGGCCAAAATGCTTGAAAAGGTCACCTAAACATCGTGTTTTAGATGAACTTTCAGTTAAGTGTGATGTATAAAAAGCTGAGGGAAAACAAAAACGGATATAGGCCCTCTCTCTATAACAATTTCCACACCTGTATCGTCAACGGGTGGCCCTGCAAATCAGCATTTTAATACACAGGTGGAAGAAATGTATAATTGGCAAAAACGAAAGGGCGGTCAGCACCAACTTTTCTAAATTACATTTAGGTATTTGGTATGCAATGAACGACTCTTTAAAAAGGCAATGAAAATCTGCTGCTGGCTATTTTGAATTACACGACTGTAAAAATACATTTGGTTTGAAACGCTTTGTAAATTATTAAACGTCTTTTATTTCACCATGAGGGGCTGCATCTGATGCATAAAATCAAATTGTTTCTAATTTAAATTTTGTTTGCAATTCAAGGTGAAGGAGAAATCCATTGTTATTTTTTTTTTTTGTAAAATCAAAACCATGATCTTGAAAGGGTAAAACACATTTGTTTTTGTATTTGAACACAGATCCCTAGTTTGAAACAACTAAAAATGAGATTTTTGTATATCCAGTAAGTTATGAATAGAACCGTATTGAACAATAAAACAACTACATAATTTCCAGCCATTTAGTCTGTATTTCATCAGGACTGATACTAGTTTGGAAATATTAAATAAAAATAGGATTTCCGTAATGCTAGTTTGCATATAAATGTGATGTGATCAAACCTTTCATACGTTTTGAGGAAAACTTGAGATTATAGTAAACATTTTGGTGTTTGTGTAAATATAAATTGTATTTGGGTAAATGTTTTCTGGCAAATGTTTTCTAATCGTTTTTTATAGACTTTGCATCAAGCTTAAAGAAAACTTCTTAAGTTCTGAGCAAATGCTCTTTTCTAACATTTCCAGTCAAATGAGAATAGTTTTCATGCTAGTATATTTATATTTTTAATAGAAACATGTTTTAATGGTTTAGTTTAATACCGATTTAATTTCAGGCAATGTAATAGCTAGGCGATTAAAATTGTTTTGCACTTAACGTTTGACATAAAACTTGCTTGAATTGATAACGATTAGTGTAATCAGAGCCACATGATATTGATCATACAAAAATGGAGAATATTTTTAATAGTGCCTTTATATTTTATATCGGCAATTTAATTTAATAATTCAAATTCAAAAGATGTTTGCTAGCGCGAAAGTTAGGATTAGTATTCAGGTTAGTAGATGGCGCTACCACTTAAGGGTTCAACTTTTTTCACATCCTTTTCTCCGGATTTCTTAATACCAAAAAACTTGTTATTAAATTTAGTTCCAACATGTTTTATCCAAGATCATATTGTGCAGATTAAGTTTAGCATGCACGAATAATTTGTCATGAAAATACTAATTTGCACCTTAAAATAACTTTCTTAGGCCGGAATTCATAGTCGTCGAATAAGCACTACTTGTGTGTTAAAAGTATACCAATAAGTACTACTTATACGACTATGAATTCCGGCCTTAGTTGTACAAAAAACAGACTAATATTTCAGTAAGAAGTCAGCTATGTCCCAATGTGATCTATATAGCCTAAATCCATTGTATTTCCAATGTTATAGCTGTTATGATCAAGACAGTTCCCATATACCCAGTCTAAATAACCTCTTCAACATGATTCATGAAAAAAAAATACCACATCATCTACCTAGCTAATACACCTAACTTACATTCTGACTTAAAATCGCTAACGCCCTTTATTTGACAGGAGTTCGGACACTCGATCTATGCATTTACTAACGGGGATATTGATCATCACCCTCCTGAGTAAAAAAAAAACTCTATAGGGACACCAAAACCTAATTAATCCAGGATCCAAAAGCGGTCGTTTAAATTTTCCCCCCTTCACTTGTACCCGAAAAAGACAATTATTTGATCCGTTTTTGAATGTCAAATGGAGTGGGTGGACTATACTTTACCCACCAATTATAGTAATGGATAATAATCACCCTAAATTAAAATGGAGACTGCAGGAGTCGATGTCCACCGAGTTCTCCATGGTCTTCCTCACCCTATTTCAGTTTCCTGTAAGCTTACTTTTTCGCACCAGAGATAATCAAGGATGAAAAATCAATACATCGATCCAATTACACGGACAAAAAGCTACAAAAACATCTGCCTTTGTCATGGAGAATCATAGACATAAATCAGGAAATGGGAATCCAAAACCATCTATTGTATGGCGCTGTCCACCTATAGGGCTCAGGACCATATCCAAAACTCTGTACTATAATATTGCTACTGAACTTCATATGTGGGTGTTAACCTAAACAATGGGATGTTCAACTTCCCGCATGTTAATGAAATTCATATCAAACACCTCTTATAGGGGCCGAAATGCTCTTTTGAGTCATCTTATACAAAAATAACAGTTTATAATCAATTTTTGTGTTTAAATTAACAGCATAACGTCATTGAAAGCATTTTATGATTTTTTAGCCAATATGATTTCAGAGTAATCATTAAAAGAATATTAAAAGATTTCGAGATTAATTAAAATATGTCAATTTTATTTAAATATGACGTCACAAGGTGCATATTAAATTTTATATAAAAAATTCAAGCATATTTCCAGAGGTTCATCGAGAAAAACTGAATTGAAGTACGATGATAAGTTAATAATTATGTTGATACTAAAAATATTAAAAAATTGTAGGTTTTCTCAATTTCTTTAAAGTTTTAAAACATGAGCACAAATGAAAATGATCATCTGTTCTTTTCCAAAACAACTTCATAGTTATCATACTTTATCATCATTATAATTAAATATGAAATCGTTTCCTAGATTTCCTACCCAGCCTGTGTCAATTTTTGTCACAGCCATGACATTATAGCAGGATAGGTCAAACGAAATAGACTTACGGTCAAAATCATTTCCCCATCATATAAAGCTATATTTATTTTATATAAATTGAGTGATTTATGCACCTCATTTTCTTCCCCAAGTTGAAATCTAGGTTAAAACCTAAATGGCTCGATCAGCATTTGAACAAGTGCCAATGCAGCACCAGCAATTTTCTATAAATGGTAACGGAAATTCCCAAATTCAATTTTATAAGTGTTTATGCAATAAACGATGAATTCTCTATACCGTTACTCAACTTTTGTTTAGGTCTTACATAGTTTTTCATTCAACAAGAACATTTAGTTTTCGAAATGTAGATTTCGGATATCTTAAATGGAGCACTTTTTCAACACTTAATTCAATTGATTTTTCTCTAAAATAAACCAAAATTCGATACTTATTTGTAGAAATGAGTCATATGTTACATATTTGGCTCAAAAAGATTGTGGATATGGTATAATAAACCAGGAAAAGGGATTTTTCAAGATGTGTCAATTTGTCTTTACATCAAATCATTATCCAAAATACATGTACAAGTACATGTATATAGTTTTTCAATAATGATACATTTTGACATTTTTTTCTAAAAATTATGTTCAAATACGTCTTGTTGGCTTTTTAAACTTTCTTTAACGTTATTCTGTACTTGTTTATTAAGTTAGTTTGCGTTTTATATACTTTGACCGAACATTTTTAGTGTTCTTCACTATAAAATATATTATTTATTTATCCCTAAATTTATTTTTTGTATTATTAGCTGCCTTGCCTTGACTAATTTTTATTTTATTGTTTATTAATTGATTTGACCATGGTTTTTTGTCACTGTACATGATAAGGTGCTATTTTGCCTTTTAGGCATTGTGCTCTAGAAATTGTTTCTACAAACTTTGCAACGTCACTAAACATTAGAGGGATTAAGCACGCCTCCTTTAATGCTCCCTTAATGCTAACCACATTGACAGCACTGTATGTTATTCCAATGCGTTCTCGTTAAGGTAAATCAGTTGACGGGGCATTAAGGGAGGCGTGCTCAATCCCTCTATTGTTTCCCTCAGTCTTGTTTCTATAAATAATATATTTGCATCATTCATACTAAAATTCCTCATTTTGTATTTTGGCAAACTAGCTCGCACATGTAGGTCGGAGTTCACGTTTCATTTTAAAGTTCCTGAACGCCAACACGTATAGGAGTAACTGAAATTTACGAGCACAAGTTTCGGCATACATCTAAACAAGCCGTCTCCCCCAGATCAAACAAACATTTTTCCAAGTTATTTATGCATATGGTTGATAGGTCTACTACGAACATTGCTGATAAAAGCACATCCATAAGTCACGAAAAATGTTGGAGGGAGTGATGGCTTTTAAAAACGAGCAAATGGTAGTCAAAGGACGTAAAATTTAATTATATGAATTATTAGACGAGTGCAAGAGGCACATCGCCCACACCCTGCACATTTTGGGGTGGTCTACGTGCCCTTTAGCACTTCAGGATGACATTCAACAAGTTATTGCTACAAATGAGTAAAAAATAAGCATCAGCATATTTGAAATTGCAAAAGCATCCAATCAAAACCAACTGATTAAACAACGGTTTCAAGGCTAGCTTTTGGATAAATAAGAGCTATAGCCTTAAGACATGTCTTGGCTGATGGACACGAAAAAGTCTCGTCAAAAAGTATTAAAATCCTATAAATAAATATATGAGGAAGGAAAGAAATCTACTTGTTGTTGAATAAGGCACGTTTTGGCGTCGACTTATAACATGAGTTTAAGTTTAATGACATACTCTACGTGAAATAATAAAGGTGCTGCCAAGGGGTCAAGCATGAGAAGGAATAAAAATAATAAATAATAGTTTATTACGACGGGGTCAAAACGGGAATGGCCAATTACTCAACTTGACAAACGACCCCAATATTAGCGAGTATGAAACTGCAATTAGGACTGCTAATAGGCATTGTGGTTAGGAGGACAGAAGCTTTGTGTCACTAATATCAATCATCAATCTTTATCTATATGCTATATCATCCTCATCAATCAAATTCTGGCTGAAATTTCATAATCTTAAAACAATGCAAATATTGTCATGGATTCCTTGCATAAACTAGGTTTTAATAATTAAGATATTTCGGTGTCTTCAGCAGTTATATTGAATGCCTCATATATGGCAGTCAAGACACCATTCTCAATATGCTAGTCTGCAACATTCTCAATATGCTAGTCTGCAACATTCTCAAGATGCTAGTCTGCAACATTCTCAAGATGCTAGTCTGCAACATTCTCAAGACTCTTGCAACATTCTCCTGATACTATTGCACAACATTCTCAAGTTACTATTCTGCAGCATCCTCAATTAGCTTCTATCCTGCTACACTCAAGACATTATTCCACAACGTTCTCAAGATAGATGTTGCTTAGGAGGACCAATGTTGTCATGGACGACATCATGTAATTCATTGTTGAAAGTTCTCAAAATTTTAAAACTAATTTCTTTCATAACTTTTTTCAACAACTTCTGCAAACTCTGCAATATACGGCTCTTACAATGTCCACATTGAGTCATTTCCCTCATCCATCACTTTTCAATAACAAAAGGCTGCAGGTTGTTCTGGAAGGGAATCTCCGTGGGAATTAACAATTTTCCATGGGAAGGGTTTTAATTTCCAATTAAGTTGAAGCGTTTACCATTTGTCATGTTTGAGGTGGGGGTAATTTCCCACAATCTCATCGTGGCTCCCCCAACATCATTTGCCCATAGGATTAATAAATATTTGAGCTTTCAAGCCATACAAATTTATACACGATGACATTAAAAGTCAGGTATGTACAACACAATTGTAGAGTGAGAGGTGTAGAACAAACGAGCCCTAGATCAAATTTTGATAATAGAAGCCTGCAATTAAAGGGTCCACCAGCAGCCATTAGAAGCCACCATAAATGTGGATTTGGGGAATCAGCGAAACCAATGTACGTGCGATGCAAATTCAATCCCATTGTCCAATTTTGGGTGGAGGCACCTTTGATAAGGTGTGGAAAATTATAATGCGGTTTTGCGATTGTGTAAACCTATGTGGGGGCACCCTAATATACTTTCTATACGATCCATTATTAAAGCTGGTGACAAATACAAATTTAAGCGATTACATGCACATGTTTTAGACTGAAGGGTGGAAGCTGGACTTACCTTTCGTTTTTTCTTCTTTTTGAAGGATAATCCGGGAAAACATAACCAAAATTGACGTGCCATCTTTTTTGTCAAATGAAATACCTGAAAAAAAATCAACATTTTAAAAATGTTGTTTTGATGCTTATACGATTTTAACATTTAAGATCGAATTTGGATATAGGGATCCCATATTGTTGTGAAATTCATATACCGGACTGAATTCATAGATGTAGTTATGAGTTTGATAATGGGCTTTTTAAAAATACACAAGATTCTCCTAGAAATAAAATGTTTACTTTTACAGTTTTTAAAACAATTTTTCCTGACTTGTATAATAAAAGTTTTTAAAGTTGCGTATTATATTTAATATATTTCCTCATTTTCTCAAATGTATCTGTAAAACAACTTAATAGTGATAGTATGATGACAAACATCTTCATAATGAAAGTACGGTTTTTATGACATGGAAAATGTCAAAGTAACCAATAGGGTGTTGCACGTGTTTCATCTTTCAACACCAAATTTTACAACAGATGGCATATACAGTATAACCTTTCCCAAAAGATTTCTTAAAAAAATCATGTTTTTTTTAACCGTTTTTGTAAACGGCTTTTGATATTTCGACAAAAGCAAGAAATTGCAAGAATTCTTATAAGTGGAGCATGTCTAGACTTACATGTAAAGTAAATGACATACATGTACAAAAAGGGTTTCATAAAAAGCAGCACTAGCAAATGCACATACAGTATTTTGGAAATTTATCCAGGCAATGTATAGAAGGATAATAATTTCGATCTCCCTGTTAGGTCCTCAAAATCTCAAAATTGATCAACATACACATGTTTGACACTTAACAATGTATTTTCGCTAGATACGCCTAATTAAAATTTCTGATCAAGTTAAAAAAATTCAGAATACGGAGAAGCCTTTTTTTGCAAAAGCCGAAATGGCTTTAAATTTCGTCTCTAGGTTAAAAGGTCGCGACAAAATTGATGTTCAATGACAAGTGAACAGAATGAAGCAAAGGTTAAAATAAGGACATGGCATAAATTAGAAATTTTAACTGATGCAGAAAAGCTAAACAGAGCGGATCTGAAAGAAACTGAGAAAATGTTCTCAGTTTACAAATGAACACTTGAACAGCTTTTCAGAAATGATTTAGTTTCTAAACATGTTATTCGGCGAGGCTAAATTCTCAACGTATTCTAAGAAGACTTGGGCAGTTTACTATTCACTGTAGGTCTGTATTTACAGTAGCATAATGACAAGTTATCCATTTTGTCTTAGATAAAATAAAAATCGGACAAATTTCTAGTAGGTTAGATTAGGATAAAAGGCGTAACCTAGCCAATTTTAAAATAAGATAAAAAAAATTGTAAATTTATTATACATTTCAACCATGCCAAAACACAAAACAGCGTACATGAGGATAGATACATGTAGCTATCCGCTGAAATGACGTCACAGGCGCATGCGCAAGACAATGCTTACATTAAGCATCTTGAAACCAATTAATATGATATCAATTCCATTATGCAAAAAAAAAAAAATTATAAACATCCAAGGACATTTAGCAACAGGAAATGTTATCTAATTTTAGCGATTATATAAGACATCAAATTTTAATAACTTTATAGTGCTGCATAAATTAAAATTATCCGTCAATGGCGCATAGATGGAGCTGTTGGATGCCAATTTAATTGCTACACATGGAGATAACCAGTTATCAAACCAGTGATATCGACACATTTTCTCAGCATAAACATGCGAAGAAAATTCCTGTTTCTTTTTATAGTAACAAGTAATAGCTTCTAGCGCAAAATCAAGGCTATAAAATTCTAGAAATTCAATAAGTTACTTAAGTGTTATCATTTGTATTAAAACACTATAAAAAAATTTGGTAATTATTTAGAACTACATGTAGAACATCATTTCAGACGTCCGATGGGAAATGTGGTATAGTGTATCATTTTTATATAAAACCATGCAAATTCAATAAGATCCATTTGAACTTATACTATCGATTTTTTTTTGAATATGTTACATGTGCTCAAGAAGTTACATGTATAGATTTTGACAACTCGAAAATAACTTACCAAAATTGAATACTGAATGCAGCTCAATCTATTTCGACATCTATTTTATGTAAATTTTCGTCTCCTGCGTCTCATTTTGTGCAAAAACTCCCTCATCCATGAAAATAAACGTTTAAAAGTCCACTAGAAGCAGCATTTTGATAGCATAGAAGCATATGTACATGTAAAAAGCTGGTAGTGTGCAGCCACCAGTTGCCAACTCCAGGTTCACCAACTATGACCTCCGAATGTGCGTTGGTGGATTTCTAAACATATTGCAGCATCCTTCTATCAATCGTTCAAGGAGGAAGGCCTCTAGGCATCCCTCCTATTGGCTAAAATCACACATGTGATCTTTGCCGAGGCGCCAAACCAATTGATGCGATGCAATTGACATTGCTTCTAATTGAAACATATACACTGTACATGTACTTCATTACAATTAACTGTTTAACGCCAAGAGGGGAAAGGGGATCAGTGTATGGAAGATGACGTCCCATGTCACTGTCAAAATGGTTAGAAAATGTTTAAGACAGTATCAGACGAAACTGTCTATAAAAATCTGTGAGTCTGAGAATAAAACTGTCTAGAAAAACTGCATGTATGAGACAGTGTGAGACGAAATCGTTTGGAAAAAAAACTGAAGGAGACAGTAGGAGACCAAACTTTAGGAGACAGTATCTTAATTATGCGAAACTATGACATACCAATAGTGTTATACGAATGGAAAAATCCATGCCAACTACTGGTATATACTATACCCTCAATATAAAATGCAAAATACATTAACTGCTTTAATTAAATGGTTATTCATTCGAGCATGCTTGAGTACGGTATATAAAAAGACAAGTTGAGCATTTGGAGCACATAAATAACGAACCTTGAAAACAACTGAAGCCAATTCTTGTTTTGCAACCTCAATTGCAGAGAAAGTTATTTTATTCTGCTGCTTCATTCATTAGGTATATTCATTGACGTCATCAAACATATGTTATTTAAATTAAAACACGTATACGTGTAATGTACAGTGTACATACCTAGAAGAGGTCACTCCGGGTGTGTCGTCTTGATTAAATTTGCACAAGGTCCTTTGACCAAAATGTGAGAGTGAGTTATCACTTTTTCTGACATTGATATGATCCAGGTTTAAGAGAATGCATGACGATTAAAATTTCATGTTTTTTTAAAGGGGAAATCCGGATTGGGAAACTGGTACAGGTCCAAAATGAAGCTTTTCTTACCAGCTAAAACTCACTACAAGTATACAGTACATGTAGGAATGCCAAAGTTGAACTATACGACTAATATGAGGCTAAAATAAAATGAAAAACCAAAGTATGGTTTCTTAATTACTTCCAAATCTTCACTTCTGTGATAACTAAAAATTTGAAATTTGATAACTAAACTGGCAATGTGAAAACCAATGTAAAACTTGTGCTGAATTTCCCTGATTTTACAAAATAAATCCAATTTCAGGTTTTCGAGATCTGTAGAAACTATGTTTCCCTAGATTTTATTTTGTTCAACAATAGCGACATACTCCATTTCATACTCAATTGTCCATTTCTGAATTCCACGCAATAATTGCAAGAAAATGTTAGTTTCTCACGTTTATTGTTAAGAAATCCCAGGCGTGGGAATAAGTTTAACAGGAATTTTAACAGAATGTGAATAAATAATATGGGTTTTGCTAGAGAATATTTGAAAAAGGGGGCCAACCGTTAATTCAAAATTGCATACATGTATATGTTAATGCATACAAAAAAGCATTTTTTATGGTTACGAGCACTTCAACCCTCCTTTTTTATTATACGAATTCAACGAGATGAAAAACAGGCCTATAGTGCTAATAAAACATAATTATTCCCAACAATACGGCCTTTGTTCAATATCTTCCATTTCAAAGGCTCCTTTGTTGTTGGCCAAACGATGCAAATAAAACGTTATATTGATAATAAATATAAAAATTACGATTTATATTATATCGTAAACGTGTTAGGGTTGTGTTTAACAATCCAAAAAGGGCAATGATTAGTTTTTTTAGGCGTAATTTATGTATTTTGGATTTGTGAAAGTCCATGTTAGAGGATTTGTCCTCTGTATCAATGAGGACATGTTCAAGGAGTGTCCTTTCACATTGAGACTCTTCAAAGGGCTCGGCTTCTTGGAGAACTTACAAACTATTATATTGCATGCAACCCATGAACCCACCCACTATGAAAAGACGAAATGGCAGTGGCTGAATGAAAGGATCCTATTACAAATTCCCAGAAAAGCATAGGACAACTTGAATCTTCAACAAGCAAAGGTTATCCAGAATGTGAATCTTCAGGGTTCGCAATTCTTAGAAGCAGCATCACTTATTTTTTACTCCTATTATGTTAAGACCACACAAAGACAACCGAAAAACAGATGTTTTAAATACTATGATGACAATAAATTGTTTATTCAACTCAAAAAATTGCAAAAACTGTTGTAATAATTGTAATTAATTATTACATAACTTCATAGCAATTTAATTATGGGTCATTTTTTCATATGGTGGGGTGTGGTATTTATGTTTATTTCATTATTTTTACCGAAATATAGCAAGAAATAGCAAGTGAAAAAAAAGTAATGCCCCTTAAATGTTAGCTGCCCATTAGTACACTTATGTATGTTTAGTTAGCTATTGTTTAGGGGCAACTTATAGTCATATTAAAACTGTTTAAATTATCAAAATTATAAGCTTACTTTTTACTATAAATAACATACCAATAATATAATTATCGCAATTGAGTGTTAAGATACTGATTTTACAAGAATATATTTTCCTACACACGTTTACGTTTATTATAAATGAAAAATATCACATTTTTCAGTTGTTATTTTAAAAGTAAATGTTTCGATGAAACCTTAATATATTTTATCAAGAAATGCGAGTATTTTATGAAAATCAAGAAATTCAGGGATCAAATTTTGTATTTGCGCCACACTACAATGAATATTTGAAAGAAAAGGCAATTTCAGTCGTCCGTCAAATGCCAACTTGATATTATGATATCACTGAGATGAGTTAAACTAGGGATCAGGACCCCAATTTCCGTTCTGTAACGGGTGCAATTGTGACAATCTAAACTATCAACTTATCAAAAGGTTATAACCAATTGTGCTGGTAATCAAGAAAGAATAACAAAACAGTTAAGTCTGGTTCAATAACTCACCATTGCTATAGACGGACCAATTTTGCCAAATAGTTGACATAATGAGGAAGCTCGGGCTAGAATCATGCTGGGTACAAATGGTGCTTGAAATCCTGGTATTAGTGGTTTTAGTACTTGAAATCTTTCCGAAAAAACGGTAGCAATATAGGGGCTTCATTCTATATTATAAGAGAAATTAAATGTCACTGCGCATATGCCCATTATCGAGTTTCCCTTAACAATAATGTATGCTTTAGAAACACAGTGAAAATGTCAACTTGGAAATTTAAGTATCACATTAAACGAAACGGCTTATCTATATTGTAGTAAATAAATCAAGCTGGGTTTTATTAGGATAGACTGTTTTAGAGCATTGTTGTTTTCATCTAACAGTTTTTGAAATATTTAGCTATTTCAAGATTTCTTTCCATTTTTTAAAATAAAAAATACATGTTTTTAAAAGAATATGAAAGCAAGTATATGTAATTTAATGGTTTTATTTTAATTTTAGTAAATTGATAAAAAAGTAAATATTTCTGGAAAATGCTAACTATACAAGCATTAACTTATTTTATCTTTATTCTAATCTGCTAAAAGAATTTTGAGTTTACTTACCCAACCAACAAGGTTTTCAAAAATAAGGAGCATCCCTAATAGAAAAAAACCACAATTTGTAAACACTGCAACAATTTATTTAAAACTATTATATACATTATCGTAATATTTAAATTCTATCAAAATAAGGAAACAATATATAAACCAACACGTTTTCAATGCAGACGAGTGTTAGAAACTTCTTTGGATTAAAAAAGAAATACTTTTGTGAAGATTTTGGCACAAATTACTTACCAATTTTAATGGTTAGTAATGAAATGTTATTACAAAAGTTTAATGGCATGGTTTCCATTTTTTTAAATTTCTTTAAAAGTTTAAAATTGGGCTTGCATTTAAAGAAAATTGATTTTTTGTACAAATATTTTTAATACTGTATATGTAGCTGCATGCCAGAAATTAAATTCAACCGAATCTTTTAACTGTTAAATGATTGGATGGAATGATATAGCCTACATGTAAGAACACATTTTAGATAATTTGAAGATTTTATCGTGAAATTATTATGCTGTCTAGCTCTCTCAAAGTAAGACGATTATCCCTAAAATTTTGATGAAGGGGGAAAGGATAAAAATCCACCAGCAATTATATTTAATAAGTACCTTTACCGCATACCTATCATTTATTCGAGGAATCGATTCCAGGAATCGTTTTTAAAGATTTTTGCCCATGGGAAATTGCGATTGTAAAAATAAAAATAAATACAAGTGTGTCTTAAGGCCGATGCATCTACTCTTCTTCTGAATCTGTTCCGCTGCAGTAATCTAACTGATTTTGCCACCAGCCCCTGACCTCAAGCATAGTGTTGGACGATTTGAAGGTGGAGATTCTTCCTTCGATCGCAATGTCCCTGGTGGAACCAGACAGTTCACTGCCTTCGCTAAGATCTGGTAAACCTTTGGCACCAACTGATCCGAAAACATAATTGATGAAAAGCAGTTAAAAATATTTAAAACTTTCTTGATCTTAACGCTTATCAATTAAAATGGGCTTAAAAGTAAGTACAAAAATATGATACAAGACAAGGCTGAAGGGAATGCTGTAAAAATATATTTTTTTTAAATCTCATGCAACTGAAGTTTCTGAAAATCACGAATAGTTGAAACTAAAATTGTAGTTGATACGATTTCATATTAAATTGCTATGTCTTACCTGTTGTTCTCGCACTCCTCTTTTTCAAATTAATTTTGTCCTTGTCAGGTCTTTGTCCACCTTCCGAAAGGGAAGGAATGAGATATTTTCTTCCCGGCTGTAGCACTCCAGGAATGGCCTGCAGAAAACAGAATGGCATAAGTGATTCGAAGCGTCCTTAAAACCGATTTCTCGTTGCGTGGCAAAGTACCTGAGAAGTGATACTGTCCGAGCGTCCAACAACCACCAGCCCTTTCTTGCGAATCCTAGAAGTCATGGCCGACGTTCCTTCGTCTTTTCCCTCCTCTTTGGCTTCACCAGAGCCGGCAGGGGACTTTGCCTTTTCTTGCTCGATGCCAGCGAGTATAGCCTCGTTCGTTGCTCGTAAACTGTTTATTAAACTAGACTGCTCTTTCTACAAAAAGTTAACAATTGATCAGTGTCGAAGCACTGACTGAATCGGCTTCTATCACAATAAAATCTAATTACATACATATAAAAGTAAAGCCATGCTTGCGGAGCATTTTAATCAATCATTTTTAACCATGCATCACCATTGATCGTAAACCATTGATCGTAAAAATTCTGTAATTCTATGTTAAAGAGCCAAAGCAAAAACTAATGCTGTTTATGATTACCATATTTACTCGTGTAAGGGCCCCTCTTATTTTTACACAATTTTACCTTTTTTTAAAGTCCTGTTTGGCCATTAAACTAGGGTGGCCTTTACACGAGTAAATATGGTAACTATTTTTCGGGAATTCTACATGACATTAGTTTGCTGACTGCAGGATGCCGAGTTGAATTGAATTAAAATAAATTGATTTTGGTTATGCCAATATCAATATTTTTTAAAGAAATTATCTACATAGAAAGTTAAGTGCATTTTTCGATGATATTACATCATCTAAAATAATTTAAAATTTGCAAAACAGTAAGTCACATTCATGCCCTAATTTGCAATCTCGCTCATGCCATTAAGCGCAAATACGAGCAATAGCAAACAACACTAAGAAAGAAACTATTTGAAGTATCTAAAGAGAAAGATGAACACACCAGATTGAAATTGCAAGAAAAAACATTAGTAACCGTTCTCATTCGTTTCAGGCACTTATCCAACCACTGTCTAATTGTCTGTTTAGCTACTTCTTCTTCGATAATGTATTCCAGCTCTTCTCGAGCCAGAAGTTCTTCCAGCTGAAGCGCTTTGCGGATATCCACAGATCGATACGACAGCATGCTGATGATTAAATAAAAAATAAACATTGAAATTTTTAGTCAACGTCTTTCTGAAAGCAGAGTGCTAACGAATAAAAAGTGCTCACTTCAGCACATCGTGAAATGTGACATCTTCGCCGTTATGCAAGCGCTCTAATTCGTAACACATATGTTTGAAAAGTAGACGATCTTTCTCCGGGTCTACCTCTAAGCGGCCCTAAGATCGACAAAATGGACGATTCAACGCTAGACACGACGAAAAATAGTTCTGAAAATCGGAAAAACTACGCACTTTCAGGAGCCTCAATACAAACTTTACTTTCCGAACGGGAATGACGCCCTGGCAAAAAACGAAATTCTAAATTTCAAAATGGAAGAAGTACCCATGACATTAATACAGTTAAAAAAATTATACCCTCTGATTCATATCTACGAGATTCCAGGTGTTTTGAAAATTTCTTATATCCGCGTAGCTAAGAAGTGCGTCTTCTTCGTTGGAATAAAACAAGGAAAAGTTTTCCATGATGATGGCTAGAATTGGACGTTTAAATTTATCAAATTTTGAGGTGCTGATGTTAGCGGCAATTTTTCTATAATTTTTTAAAAGCGAACACTTGCCTACGAGAAGGTTCAAAACAATATACGTTATGATGACGTAGAAAGAGCAGAAATATATCAGCGCGCCGGTAAAATGGCCGCAGTCCGATTCCCAATAATTGTTTCCAGGTGTGCAGAATGGGGGACTGACCTACGAAGAAACAGATTTTGAATTTAAAGTATCGAAAAACGTCCATTTGTACAAATTTTCAAGATTTATTTACCATGCAATCGTGCATTATTTTATTCCAGTCCTCTCCGGTAACGATACGGAACAACATTCCAATGCCATTAGGCGCAGTTTGAAAATTCGATACCCTAAAAACGTATCATTTCAGAAAGCAAACAAAATAAAACTAATTTGATGATGGATTAAAAAAGTTACCTACCTATTTATGCCCTCCCCAAATTTCACGTTTCCAAATAGTACGACGCCAGCCAGGGCATAAAAAAGTATTAATAAAAACATCCCAGTAATGATGAAGAAACTTTTATATACGGAAACAACAACTGTCAGCATCAACATCTTTAAGGTGGCCTAAATTAACACAGAAAATTTTTAAAATCACTCAAATAATATAAGTTTACGAGGCATTAATGAAAAATTATTTTTTGAGATAACTTGCATGTTTTCCCGTGATGGTAAAAAACCTTAGAATAATGACGACATAACCGAACGAATTGCTCACATCATCCTGAAGCCAAAACATCGAAAATTAGCATTTTTTTGAAGAAATAAATTAAATATATACATGTATATATATAAATCGGCTCACCATCATCATGAAATGCATCATGATCCAAATAACTCCAAGAAAGGTGACGAATAAGTCGTAACGGTTTCGTCTACTCTGCCAATAACCTCGTGGCATAAAAGCAATATTTTTCATTATTACCTAATTGCAATTAAAAGGGACTTATTAGGTTATTGCCATTTCTAAAATTCTTGAGTAAGAAAGTAAATCGTATTTACTTGTACAAAGGCCCTTTCTTTTTACAAATGCATTTCTGTATTATAAGACAATATCCAGTGATTCATGACATAGTATACAAGTATACAATTTCATATTAAAATTATAAGTCTTCAATATCGAGACATAATAGAAAAATTATTAAAAAGAGAATTAATAAAGAACTTTTATTCAATCTTGAAAGTCTGGGTGGGGCCACTACATGAGTAAATACGGTAATATATCACAGGTATCCAAAGATAAATTAGCATTTAAACAATTCAAGAACCGTAAGCAAGGTTACAAACCTCCACTAAAAATAAAATGGTAAATGCCGATGAAATGGTAGCCAAAGGAACCGTATGTTGCTCGCTTTGTTTCCACTAGAAATATAAACAGTGATAAGGGAAAATATTTGACCAAATCATGGATGATAGCATGGGTCTCTCACCCAAAACATCTTTCATTTGTAATTTTTTTAAAACAATCCTCACAGTAATTATCACTTACAGTTACGCAGAGCAAGCTGCTGTTAGCCAAGACCAGACTAGCGATGAACCGTTTAAAAAATATGTTTTGCGTAATGTCGTAAATGAAACAACGAAAATGTCTTCCATCTGGCCTAGGTGGCAAATGAAGTGGCTGTGCAATTTTCAATCTCTTTTTTAAGTCGCACCAACGTCTTTGGTCAACCGTAAGTAAGGCGGTGCCCTTGTAAAACAAAGCCAAAAGATAACACGTTACAATACTATTAATTCAGTATCGAGATTTAATGATCTTATGTTTCCCTTGCCTTATTCTCGCTATAGTTCGCAATAACCACACCTACGAAAAGTGTCAAGCCGATCATACAGCCCAAAAAGACAAATATGTGGATGTAGATGGCGTGAACCTAAATAAAAAAACCGGAAAACGAGGAATTGAATTTTAAAAAGACATGAAAAGTTGTTCCTCGGACACTTTACGGTTTTCCTTTACATTACATTCGAACATGTATCTATTACTACACGTATAATGAATGAATGAACACAAAACACATATCGGTAATCAGATGCAGAGGGGTTTTTGATTAAGAGTTTTGATTGCATGGTCTCATACATGTACATGTATTTCATGCATAACATATTAAAACTTGCAAGAATTAAATTAAACATTCATACGCCAGATAGCATATAGCAGCATCCGACATAAATGCCCAAAAGATTTCCAAACGAAATCATGTCTAGACAAGCAATATAAAATAGGTACGACACCTAGTAATAGTAAGGAAAAATGCTCCGGTATACGTATTTCAGAATTATTAGGCCTATTTAAAATAAAAACGTACGCAAAGACATCCAAACACTTAACAAATAACCAGTAAAACTACTTCATACAACTGCTATTCAGACATGATCCTAATGTCATCTCCTTTTCTAACATAATCAACATTTAATTTAATAAAGTTTTGCTCCGAATTACTGAGCACACCGAGAGATAGCGCATCATTTATATTTTTTAAATACATTAGCATAATATTAAATTGTACAACACCGAGCATATCTCGTAAAACATCGATCGGAGGAATATAAAAAAACACAAATGACTTCAAACGAAACACCTCGCAGGTGAAACGAAAAAGAAAAAAAAATGGCAAACAACCGGACAGGAAGCATCGGCAACACGTCAAACAGGAAAATGTTCACAATTTCCAATGAAGATCTTTACATACGTGCCCGAGCCTTCGAATGAGGACATCTCGGATATCCAACCACCCTTTGTAGGACAAAACTTCAAACAGGGCCAGCATAGCATTACCCAGATTGTCGAAATTGAATCTATGGGGATTAGCCCTAAATACCAATCAAAGGAGGAGAAGATATGGGAGAAGAAGGATGGGACATATATTCAAATTCTGGATCAACACTGGTGAAAAAAAAACATCAGTAAATGCAGCAAGAACAAGGTGGCATATTTTTATAAAGGGGCCTCCTGGATCACAATTAGTATTAAAAAAGCAAGATTGACGAGGCAAAATTATTAAAACCAACTTCATTTCCTTCCTTGCACAACATGCGAGCAAAATGCCGATTAATTTTGGTTAACAAAAGTCAAAGTTAATATTATCATAATTACAATGGGGATACATATTAAATAAGGTATGGTTACTAAGAATTAACTGATACGTATGGGAAGTGCTGGATAGATTTTTTGGAGACGATGAGCAACTTTGCATATAAATTTTCATGCTCAAAAAGCATATAAAATTCCCTTCAGTTATTAATTAGAACATATCCTTTGCGAATTCAATCCAATGATTAGTAAATTATCCCTTTCATCGGCAACGTACGAGCCATGCAAATGCACTTGCCACTTACATAGCTCGTCCTATCCACAATAATGTCCCTAATTTCAGCCCAACCTTCAAGTGACAGGACTTCAAAGAGAGTGAGCATGGCTGCACCCAAATTATCAAAGTTGAAATTACGTGGATTTGCCCTGATCGTAAACACATAATCAGTCAGCTGGAGCATAACACAAAAATGGCAAACAAAAAATCCAAGCCAGTGTCGTTAATTGTTATAACAAAAATACCACCAGAAATTTCTAAATTTAACATTTGTTCCCCAATGCATATTTACGAGTAATTAATCTAAAGAAGTGAGGTTAATAATTCAAACCCATAAAAAAACTAATTCCACCTGTAATACTGAAATATTCTTACATTACTCAGCATTAGCGATTCATATGTGATATTTAGCGTAATTTGCCAGCCAGTATTCTTTATAATTATTCTGCACATGTAAAACTAGACTGCTCTAACTCTAAGTTATGTTACTACCATATTATTTACAAATAGTAAATACTATTAAAATGATTTAAATGTAAAAACAAAACCATGTAGTTGTTGTTTATTGAAAGATGGACGCTGGAAGAGCTGAGACTGTGACTAACTATAAATACGTTTTCACGTAAGTCAGTTAATGACTTAAAAGATAATATATTAAAATCTTCCTTACCATACACGAGGAACCATGATTGCGGGATGAGACTCATTTATACCGGCCTTCAGTTTCATTTTGGTTATAAACATTTGCCGCATGAACACGCCGACACAAAGTTCCTACGAGCAAATTTTAAAATGTTTACTTTGGAATAAATACACAAAAATTGTAAATTAATAAAAGACGACTCAACTACCTTAGATTTGATACTCGGATCATTGCATCGAGCCAATCTCCCTCCAAAAAGTTGAACACCGTAGCTCGCAAAAACAAACATCAAAACAATAAGGAGAACTGAAACCTAAATATAGGTAATGCATGAAAAAAAGTCGTGTAAAACAATTTATGAGCTCAAAATCGTAAAACAGCTCCAACTAACCAGCAAAATTTCCTTAAAACCTCGACAAAGTTCGTAAACCACTTTTCGCATGTGAGGCATCAACGTAAAGATGCGAAGCGGGCGGACGCATCGCAAAATAAGCAGCATTTGATTGCCGGACCGTTGCTGAATTTGTGTAGGCATCAAGCAAAGGAAGACCAAACTGACCTACAGTAATCAACCGATGAAAAATGCAGGTGTAAAATTTTATTTCAAACATCTTCGATCCAAAAACAATACAAAAAAACCATGCCTATAGCTTACCGTATAAATAAAAATGTCTAATATGCCCGCTACATCTCTAATTAAAGCTTTAGGTGTGAAAAATAGTCCATCCGCAAATATTTTCAGTGCCAATTCGAGGCTCATGAAAACCACAAATGCATATTCGGCGACTTGAAGATATGGCGTGTTGTTCACGCGACTCATAGGTTTTTCGAACATCATCGATACGCAAGATAACGTTGTGACCAAGATCATAAGCCAATCCAAATAGCTGACTAAACCAACCAAATTACTATAAAATATAGATTTAAAGACAACTGTCAGTAGGCTGGCATCAGCATAGAGATTTTTTTGAAAAAACTTAACATACCAAAATAATTTGTTTGAAAATGTTTAATCCTCGAATTTAATGATTTAAAAAATTTATAAAAAATCTGAAAACTTACTGTAACCGCTTGTAGCTAATTTTTCTTTCCTTGCCCGTGATCGGGTCCCGCTGCAACGGTATATAGCGAGCGTAGACGATGGTCTGACACAATTTTCTGAAACGACTTTCACGTCCTACGATCAAAAGCGGCGAATCGAATAACGGGTGATTTTCTCTCAGGTCTTCCTCCCGTTGATTTCTTCGTATTTCGGCCTGTTGCCTCTTTTGCTGAAGCATTTTGATATTAAGATCCTGAGTTCTCCGGCTGCTGCTGTTGCTGTTCATGGAAGTTAGGTCTCCGTCTTCTCGTAACTGATCGTAAGTTTGCTTGACTTTTATGGAACCTCCCCTGACGCTACGCCTCGTACTTCTGTACCAAAAATTGTAAAAAAGCGCAATATAATTGAATGACATAAGGACAAAAAAGAAACGATTTCGACATGCTCAATTAGTACTTTTAGAATGTATTACTTCTGATCGAGATGCATATGTTTTTGACTTCCAGGCGTTGCCTTTCCAGGAACTGGAATGTTACCAGAGTCTCCCAGGAGCAGTCTTTGGTTACTCGAGTCACTAAAATCGTTAGATACCGGCATGCGGGTTAGTCGGTTAAGTGAGAAAAAAAAATCGTTTCGGAACGTACAATAGGTTTCTTGGAATGCAGTACCTAACAACTTCTGTAATAGCAGACTTTTTAGCCTGCCATCCGTTAAAGCAAATGCGACGAGGAGATGACAGGAGACGAGTCAGTCTAGCTTTTCGGCATGTAATTAACGTTTCAACCGGAAGGTCCGGTTTTACAATCATGGTGGAATCATCTTCTTCTTCCACAAACTGTCGCATGAAACTCTCTCGTACCTACGGACATGACAATTAGTGAAACTTTTACTGTCGTGTTTCGCATAAATTAGACGTTCACCTTCGGCATGTTAAATTCCGATGGTATCCTATGCAGTCTGGTCATCTGTGGTCGATCGGGAAACTTTTCGAATACCCGTATGCGAAGCGGTAGCGCTTCATTGATACCAGCACTTTGTTCGCGTGCTTTTAGCTGTTTAATTTTTTTAATATCTTCGTCCAACTCCAAGTTGTCCAAAATAACGGCAACAAACAAACTAAGGACAATCTAAACAGTAGAAAATTAAAAGAAAAAAAGGTTTGTATATTTTTTTTCGTACTCTTAATTCACGTAACAAGAAGATAAATATTTACCAAAGTCACAAATAAGTGATAAAGTATGAAATAAATCGCTACCAACGGAGCAATTGGCTCGCTGGTTCGATGCATAGTTTCGTCCATAATTTCGATCCACCCCTCTTGAGTCAAGATTTGAAACATCGACATGAAGGCCTAGGAAAGAAATGTGGGTACTTGTAGCAAATTGTGAAATTCTGCCATCCCCGAAAATTATTTTTAGAATTAGACCTCTGGAAACGTCTCGAACTTCGGATAATCCATAAAACAAAACAGCTGCATACTAATGCTCGATGTGATGATGAGTAAGCACATAGTGAAAATAATTAAACTTCCCAATTTTTTTCCAGGACCAAAGATCTGCAATGACGTAATAAAGGAAGCGTATACGTCGAGCAATCGGGCCTCACATTTCTAAATATTAGCTTGCTTACTTTATACACAAAATCCTCAAGCATCGGTGAAGCTTTAATTAAACGCACAATTCTGAGCACCTAAAATTTAAATAGACAAACTAACTATTGATAGCTTGTATAAAAAATATAAGTTGTAGCAGGTTACCAATTATAATTAATAACCTGAAAATAAGTGAGTGCCGACATGTACAGGCACGGAATTATATGCAGCGAGCCACCAATTGCCAGCAACAACTCAAATTTATGCAGCGATCGTTTATAATAGCCTTTGAAACCCAAACACCATATTTTTACTACGACTTCCATGTTGAAAAATAGTGTAAAACCAACCTGCAAAAGTAAATTCTAAGTCAGAAACTTCCAGTTAAATATTACAATACTAAATGTAAATAAACCGAAATGCAACATACTTCGGCGAGGTAGAAATATTGGTAAAATTGTCGGCGATCCCTTCCATCGTGTTTAAAATGAAGATTTGCAGCTACGACACCATTGGCTAAAATAATTCCCATGACGAAAAGTTGAAAGCCAGCCGACTGAATAAGCCGTTGAAAAAGTCTCGGGGCTTTGCCATGTGCCTTGCTCTCATCCACAGTAATAAGTTTCCAGCCAAGATCATCACCGCTTAAGATCTAAATTCACAAGGTTTTATTTTAGGCTTGTTACATGAAATAAAAGGACTTACAAACATATTCATTCATGATCATTCATAATCATATTCATGTTTTCAGTTCCAACCCAAAAACAACCAATAAATTTATATGCCACAAGATAACAACCCTATTAATACATCACAACGACATATCACCCAAAGATTAAAATTATGAAAGTTTATTATTACTTCACTGAATCATTTTACGGCAATACCTGCGAGGGTGATTGATCTGTTATTTGTCCACGAACGCCCCACATTTGTTGAAACTGCACTCGGATTTCGTTAAATGTTTCCGTAATGACAGCAATAAAAACATTCTGGAGAATAAATATCGAAGTTAACATCTATTTTTCCTTGTAGTTAGCATTTCACAAAGAATTTTACAGTTTGCAAAAAGATAAGTAGACATGTACATGTATGGCCTCCAAACTCATTTTCTACTTAATTTCAACACTCACTTTGACAAGCCAGGCCAAAAAGAAGATCATTGTAGTAAAATAAAAGCTCGCTTTCCATCCAGGTAAACTGTCGATTGCTCGATACATGATGAAGACCCAGCCCTCTTGTGACGAAGCTTGATATACGGTGAAAAAGCTAGTAGCTAGACGCAATTGAACGTCATTAAAATTAAAAATCGTCAACTGTGGTGAAGGAGACAACAAACATTAAAACAAAACTCCCTACCGAATTCATCAAATCCGTTAAATCCTAATGCATATTTGCTCATCTTCAGTTCGACACATTTCATGCCTTCTGGACATTGATAACCCGATCGGTCGGGGGAGCAATAGGTGTCGGGTGTTGCTAAATCGTTCGGCGTTACATTACTGAAATTGAACAATTACACGTTTTTATGCCGAACAATACCATAAATGGTTTAGAACAAGATAAACGGCGAAAATATTTTTCTCTACAATTAATTTCAGAAATGTAAATCGAGAATCTTGAGCTTACTTTGGTTCGGTTTCATTTGTTATGCAGTGGCTTTTGAGTGATCCGAAAAACTGAACTCCTAATAAGCCGTATAGTGACATAAAAAACAGGAAGAATAATGTTACGTTGTATATCTGCTGGCTTGAACGTCTATAAATATTCAAAACAGCACAAAAATGTAGTTATTGTTATCCACCTGTTTTATTTAAGAAAACGATTTTAAGAGAAATGCTTTGTTTTTATATAAGTGTAATTATGCACAAGAAAACATAAAAAAAAATTAAACGTCGATTTCACTCACTTGAATATTTGATTGATTCGGTTTTTTGGCATTGAGAACTTAAGGAAGACCCGGATAAAACGAATCATTATCAAAGGTCTCGGAGCTCGTAAAATTGAAAGGTACGAAACACCGTGAACCATTTTGGTAATTTCAAACATCTAAAAGAAATGATTTCGATATAAGATCGCAATTATTGAAATGAGGGAAGTAAACTAAATAAGAGTATGATTACCTGCAAAATAACAGATATCCATAAAAACAAAACCATTGAACAATCAAATTGGCACCATCGATCTTTTAGATAAGAAACCTCGCCCTATTAATACATTTCAAACATTCAGTGTTTAGACATCGGATCTCAAAGGGGTTTCATTAATGCAACTTAACTTGGCTATTCCAAAGACTAAATTATTAATCCATCATATTTTCAATTATTTGAAAATGCAATTCTTACTTGTATGACGCCTCTTATGTGCATTTTTGCGATCATTTCTGCGGTGAAAAGGAAGGTAACAAACAGATCACAACAAAAGGTGACATAAACCAAAACTGGATATTTGTCGAATGTCCGTGGAGTGTTCAAACTGACGGAAATCAGGCTTATGAGAGCGCTGAATCGCAACAGACGACGCACCCAAACCTAAGACAATCATTATAACTCTTGTAAACCGAGACCACAATTTCACACGCAGTTCCTGACTTTTAAATACCTTATTAACCCATTCGATATCAGCATTTTCATTGAGCGTTTCATCAGGACCATAGTCAGCTACTGGATCCCCTCCCAGACCGATGCAGCCTCCGCCAACACCAGCTCGAATGCTCTGCTTCCGTCCAAGCATCGTCGATCTAACCAATTTTAATTAAAAATTAAATTTGAATTTTTGCCCACAAAAAAGCGAAGTATAAAAACAATTAAAAACCCAATTTTTAAAACAATGAGGACAATAATTACCCAATTAACATTTGGACAGATATTGCGTGGTACAAGCCTGAATTCACCTTGTTTGCTTTAATAAAGAAATTCAAAATGCGTTACACCCTTGAAATCGTTCAGATTAAAAAATTAAAAAGTGTGTTGTGGATATTGACTGGTCTGATAAGTTGTCTACAAAATTAAATATCATTGCAATGTATGCCATATATGTTGAGAGCAGCAGCCGCAATTAAGTCAAGCATGCATAATACGAATAAAATGTTGAGCTATAAGAGTGAATAAAACAGATTAAATAATGAAAAAAATAATGGGAAATCAAAACAAATAATTGAAAACGGCATATGTGTGAGAGATTTAGGGCGATTCACATGCGCAAAAGGCCGAAAATAATATTGTGGCCCAATTGATGCCTTTCGCAGGGCCAGGGATTGATAGGCTGAGGGGTAAATGCACGGGTGAGGTCTACGCAGTGTCCAGTGCTATGTTTTTCGTTGTATTGGAAATTGAAATTGATTCTATCCTACGAGAAAAAAGAATATGTCAAAGGTCAAACCTGGGAGGAGATTTAGATGAGGATAAAGTCCAGCTCGACTATTTCCACTGAGATATTTGTCAAACCGATTACATTCATTTTGACACATCACATCAGTGAGAGTATAGACAATTCCTTTATTGCTTTCTCTATTCTCTCTACAAGTCAACTTCTCATTTGCTTAGCTTCTCGGGGCGAAATGATTTACTCTAAATGTATGCAGCCAAAAACATCTATTAACGCACAAGCACACACAAACACACCTAAACCTCAACTGAGATAAGAGTGAATAAATTAACACACACATCAAACCTTATAACTGGCAATTTTATAGTACAATTCTGAGTTGTTTTCAGTGTAACACACTCCCTCATTAACGAAATTTGGAATATCAAGTTAATAAAGTAGGCCCTATATTGTTTTTCAAGAGTTTGCATGCGCATTAATCTTTAAACAGCAATCTATTATGTACTGGGCGATTTTGGCGTTTGGCATTGCCTTAACAAATTTGCTTTGGTTCATTCAGTTTATAGCCTGCCATTTATTTTGCAATACGAACTGTATCAAAACTGATGAATGTAGGCTACACAGAATAAACTATTGCCTATGAATATTGGAAAAACAGGAAACATAGACTATTTAAACAAAGTTGATTATGTACGTGTAGCTTTCTGCATGAAAAGGCTATGTTTTTCATTTCAATAGTAAATTAGATTCAATAACAAAACCCCTGTATGCTTACTTGTACGTCATGATAGCTATCTTACAGGGGCAACATAGGCCTTTAACAAAATACAAAAATCAATTAATATATGCAATTTTAAAATTTAAAGAGACATCATTATAAAGTTTTATTTCTTGAATCGTCAAGCATAAAAATGTATGATGAAAAAATTGATTTTAAACTTCCTTATAAGAATCAAGACAAGAATTAACAAATCAATCTGGATTCAAAAATATTGAAATAGAACGGTAATTAAAGTGAACAGTAAGCTATATGGTAAGAGATTATACCGACAATTAAGTAACAGTTTAGGAGTTTGATCCCTGTTTTTTTATGGGTAGGAGAGATATAGACCGACATGATAACTGCAGTAGATCTAACATGGTTATAAGTCTGTCAGAATAGCACAGTTAATAGCTTTTTGCATGCATCTATATTGTTGCATCGTGTAATAGCCCTCTCCTATACCTAGACAACAGAATTATAGCCTACTTATCGTATGGTCAAAATTTCAGATTATAATGGCCCAACAGCTAGTGTAATCTAATAGCAATTAATAAACCCTAAACTTCTCGTTATATAGCGATCGATTTCACTCGCTGTAAGCAATGTAATTTGGATAAAAGCCATTATATTAATTTATTCTATGTATACATTATTATATTATGTATACAGTTGTCAATTTGCTTTTAAACCATGATCATATATAACAAGCTAGACTTGGCCATCTTGGGCCCCATTCCATCTACCCTTTTTCCAGAATTTTCAATAATTTTTTAAGTACCAATACTTGCACACGATACATTTTTTTAAAGATAAATTACATCGAAATTTGATAAAGCTTACCAATTCAGGCTTTCCATACAATGGGCGACTGATATTTCCAACACGATCATTCAGTAAAAACAGCATCCAAAAAGCGTTTTGACAGATGACAGATCTGGAATGGAACGTAGAATATCTTCACTTCCGGTTCCGCTTCCAGTGCATTGGCAAGGGTCGCTCATAAATCACTGTCATATACATGTATACACAAAAATACTTTACTTGGTGCAAATTTTAATAAATTTGAATTTTATGCTTCTCTTTTTTCATTAATATTGATCCCTCAAGGTCTCCTCTTCCTCCTTCTTAGTAAATACTTCAACTTCCATATTTTAAAAAAAAATTAAACATTCCAAATTTGGAAATTTTGACACAAGGACATTTACCCATGCACACACGACCGTTGTTAGGTTAATTATATTAGGTGTGCGGAGACTATCATCATGTTGAAATGAATACAACCTTATCCATTATAGTCAAAAGTAAATTACCAAAATTATCAAATTATCAAAACAAAATACAAACGCAATATAATCACATCATATGCCATAAACTTTATACAACAGTATTGCATCTAGTAAATCATCAGCTACTTTACAAAAGTGATAGCTAAATGAATGAACAGATTAGAGTAAAAAAATCCATCGGTATTATACAAAATTAATGGGATCATAAGAAACATTTAAGGAAAACTTGGCACATTTCATTAAAACAGTTTTTAAAATATACATAGAAAAGCTTCAGATGATAGCTAGGTAATAGCTTTTCCCCGTTTAATATGAATGTATGGTCTTGATGTATTTGTATAACTGCTTGGTTATTTGCATGAAACAGCATAAAAAGTTGTTATAACAAATTATTTTTAAACAATTAATTAATAAGAGTTTACGTTTATTAGAGTCGCGCTTTAATGACTCCTATAACAAAATTAATTTTGTATTCAGATGTGCATCCTCAGGGAAATAAAATACAAAAATTAATTACATTTTAGAAATAATTTAGGAAATGATAATGTATTGTACTGTTAAGGCTCGGTACATGACAAGCAAAACGGGTCTCTTTAAATAGCAAAAACAGTTTTGAAACAAGACAAATATTCACAAACAAACAAAAAAACAGCATTAGAAAAATCTGATTTGTCTAAATGAATTACATATAAAAATAAAAAGCATTCAAAAACGCATTATATGATACTGTGTCGAAAGGTATGCAAGTTATCAAACAAGAAAACAATATCATTCCGACAATTTATGGCCAACTTTGATGATAGAAGTTTGTCTTTACCTATTTTTCACATGATTTCATGATTGAGGACATGGAAAAAAGTTTGCAAGTAAATATTCTAGTTTGAGCTTGTTGTATAGCAAAAACATATTTACAGGCATATCTAATTTAGGGAAGAGATGGATAATAGGGTAATAGAGTCAAGTTTGATTTCGAAAAAAAAAACTGCTTTAGGAACATTTGGATGGTAGCCAAACCCTAGTGTTTCGGGGAGTTTTCTTGTCACTATCTAAGATTCAATTTATAGTAAATTAACCATGTGTCTTCATAATTTTGTAAATGAATTTGGTATTCATAGTATAGTTGGGATATTTTTCCAAACATTTCATGCATTTTTGCAAGAAATTTATCGATGGAAAGTAATCTACAAATCGTCCTTAAGGTGGCCATATTACCCATCTCTCCCCTATGTTTTCGACGCTGAAACCTTTTTGAAAACATACACAATTTAAAAATTGGGCATAAAACCAGCAATTGATTGAAATTTTTGTCAAATGGTGATGAGATATACAAAAAAAGTTTCAGATTGCCATAAATACGATATAGGGGATTCACGACACAATATGTGACAATGTACGATCGTTTTAGACGCATCATGTGATACGCTCTTCGTCTCTAGTCTTGCCAGGTTCGCACTCGCGCACGATCGTAAACGCGAGTTCGAAGTCACAACACGAATTTTATGTGCAAGCAGATTGCAATTTGTACTTTTTGAAATTATTTCGCTAACTGATGGCCATCTGTTTGGTAGTCGTGATTCTTGATCATCGATAGCTGCTCCATCCGTTTGATAGTTTGCATTAATCTTCCAGGATTCATTTCCACAATTCACAAACTCTATCTTTAGGTTGGAACCTCTCGTCATCCCGTTCGAAATCACTCTGCCGTCTATAGCATTGGGTCCTCCGTCATATTTTTCATTGAATCATTTAGAGATCCAAGTTTATTTTGGGGTCGGCAGAAGCTAGTTTATACAAAGTTTTCTTCACCCGTAGCGCAGTTAATCTAGCTGATGGCACTGGATGCCAGCATTCCTTCATAAGCTTGGCTAGTCCAGTAAGGATCTGACAAAATATAAGAAACATTGATTGAAAGCTAAACATGAACGATAACGAAAGGGCCTCCTTCCCATACCTTAAAATTTTGCGTGCAAGGAAACTACCACCCCCTCTCTAAATTTTTAAAGTGCAGACTTTGGTTTAAACTCATTAAAAAAGCCGCCACTTTGCGAATTTCGCCCTTTAGAAGAATTACCACAAACCTCGACCGAGAAGCGAACCTCGCAACCTTCTGATCTAGAGGCAATCACGTGCTACTATTCCGTGTATTTCAAAAATGTATGCCGTGACAATAATATAATAATGAAGTGCAACTTACCGGATCAGATGTCCATCGATTGGGAATGCCCGGACGTTGCTGGTCGACGCAAACCACTTTGCGCATGTCTTCGAAACTAGGGTCTGATGGAACAAAATCAAAATACGGAGGGCGGTATTCCTCGACCATTCCTAAAGCCAAAATGTACGATTAGATTTATAATAAATCCTACGATATCGACATTGATAAACAAAACCTGATTACCGTTGTTGAAGCTTCGTCGTCCCACTTCCCAAAGTACGAGGCCAAAAGCATAAATATCAACTCGACGATATGCCTCAAACGTTTCCAGATTCAGGGATTCGTCTAGAATTTCCGGTGCCATATAGCGCTTGGTGCCCACTCTATTATTCTGCGCTATGTTCATTTCTCCAGTTTTCTGCGTATGCGTAACGGCCAAACCGAAATCGGCAATAACGCAAGTCCCGTTGCTTGTCACCAAAATATTCTTTGACTTGATGTCTCGATGGGCAATTGCAGGTTTTCCCTAGAAAACCGAAAGATAAAAGCTTTAAAGCATGAAATCGACAAGTCCCAATTTTATTTTTTAATTCGCTTAATGCAGTACCTGAGTGCCAAAAATTTCTGTGTGCAAATGCACTAATCCATTGATGGCAGAGAGGCACAACCACATCGCTTGTTGAAGGGTCAATGATGTTTGACTGAGATGGTCGTACAAAGACCCCATCTCGTGATAGTGTGTGACGAGCCACAGCTGGGTGCATGAATTACGAGAAGTCATGTCAGATCCAATGTAGCCGAGAATGTTCTCGTGTCTTAGCAACACTGTACTGTAGATTTCGGTTTCCCTACGCCAAGAAGCTTCGTCTCTTGAAAAAAAGATTTTTACGGCAACATTCTCGCCTTGCCATATGCCTCGCCACACTTCTCCGTATCTTCCTTTACCTAAGTTTAAATATAAGTGAAAGATTTAGCGCGACACATACAATATATTAAGGGCATTTAAAGAATGCTAATGATCACTTGCCAATGCATTCCATCAGAGAAATCTGCTTGGCAAGAGTACGTTGAATTAATAAAGGAAGACCAGAACCACTGCCAGATGTAATTGAATGCTCGAAAATTTCCTAAACAAAAATGGTATTATACAGAACGGCCCGAAAACTGATCCTATGCTTCACCACATATCTCAACAAATCGTGATAATTTAAAATAAATGTCTGTACTTTTATAAAATCAAAATATAGCTTACTCTGAGTGTACTGTCTCCGGCAGCTGTTGCCATGAGCTCATCTCTATACCCGTAATCGGACCTTTGATTCGTGCTAATATTTGTCATTCGCATTCGGTGTCTTCGCCTCATTAATGACAACAAGCAAAGGATGACAATAATAAAAAATACTGCAGGGACTATGACTGAGACTGCCACGCGTCCACCGTACCAATGGGGATCTTCATGTTCAGTGGGATCATCTATTTGAGCCAAGCACATAAAGGAAAATTAATAGCGTTGGCTATTTTCAGTAACATACTAAAAAAGCAGTTCTACAACTCTGTCTGTATAACAAGTTTTGGCACAAAATATCAATAATATTTTTGTAAAACAAGCTATCAAATAAGAAGAAAAGAAAACTTACTCATGGTTATAGGTGCTAAGGTGGGAAAAGAACCATTATTGCAAAGTTCTCCCGAACAACAGTTAATGGCATACTGGCTATTGATGCCGCTATACGTTACAATATGTTCGTGATGGGGAGTCAAGCAATAGAAATGAACCTGATCTGTAGTTTGAGCGCAACCTCGAGAGAATACTTCGTTACCGTAGTCATCTCGTATGTGGGAAGAATAGCACTGCGAAAAAAGAGAAAAATAAGCTATATAGGATATGAAAATATGTCGATTGGTTTTGTAAAACATGTATCTTCTAGCTTACTTGCAAGGCTCCTTCGCAAGTACCGAATCCATCGATAATGTTACATTCTTCAGTTTCGGAAGAACATGTATAACATCGATAAACAGACCCTAAGTTGAAGGACAGTCTATTGGAGGCAAATGATCGATTTGCCAAGCTCGACATATCGTTCCTTTGCAGCAAACCTTAAAAAGATAAATTCAAATTATAAATGTAGGTCTACATGTACTGTAGCCTGTAACGCAAATTTGAATTAGAATCCTGATGGAATTTTGCAATTTGCATCGTCGTTTTGTTCTTTAAATAAGCACAAATAAGCTTACATAATAACTAGTCAGTACCAACAGTCGTATAATTTGAATTTAATTTGTATGATATTGTATAAAATTACCTGTTTGGTTGCATTAATGCAATGATTAAAGTTCATATCAAGGTGAATCTAAATAAATTCTACTTGAACTTTTCCAGGTAAGAATACAATGGAACTATATAGTACTACTGCACTCAACTTATGTGCAATTTATCCATTTTAAAACTGCGCTTAATGGTTAAACAACAAGTTAAAGAAAAAAATTCCAAGGTATGGGAAGCTCTAGGGCGCCATCTTGTCTTTCTTTCTAGGAAAAGGTTTACTTTTTTTTAAACAAATTCAACGTAATATTTTAAGTTTTAGTAGTAATATATTGATATTAAAGAAATCCACGTATGAATAAATTGGTTACATGACAGTTACTTACATCTCGAGTTTCCTAAATATGTCATAAAAAGCAAAAATAGTACATATTTGGACAACATCGTAAATTCATCGCCATGGAGTCTGTATATCGTTTTACATCGATTCGATATTATCGATACATTACTCTAAATCCTAACCATACATGAAATTAAAATTATACTGTGTAATTTTAGAAAAACGTATTTCAAAATACATAAACACTTTCTTTTATTCGCCGACGATTTTTAACATTTCAGATGAACTAAAATAAAAATATATTAGTAAAATTTAAAATTTTTATACCGTGTAGGATTATTGGTTAGGATTTCAGTGTCTTCCATAATCCATATGACAACGTGTTACCTGTTTGTGTCATTTGTGTTTAATTAAGTTTTGAATAAATTCTCCTGTAAAAAATAATGGAAACTGTTGAAGAATTACGAAAGCGGATTCGTGATCTTGAAAATCAGTTAAAATCCAGCACTAGTGAAATGAAAAGTCGGGAAAAAATAACAGAAATCAGCGGTGAAGTAGTAGATTCAAATCCATACAGGTGACCATCTGACATAATATAATAAACTATACAACTATTAAAAAGGATATTTAAAATGCCTTTATAATATATAATAATGCTACCATATAACCACTTCAATAAGTTGTGCATGTTAAGGTTCAAGTCTGAAACTTAATTCTAGGGTAGATAATTTAATGTCAAAAACATATGTTAGCATGCACCAAGGTGGTTAGCACAATGTAACCATTAAATACATGTGTTTTATTTGCAGTCGTCTGATGGCACTTAAACGAATGGGAATTGTTCAGAATTACGAGGTTGGGTAATGATCATAATATATTATATCGACGTCTGGATATAATATTGTCAATTATCCACGATCTTTCATGATTTCACAGAAAATTCGAGACTTCACTGTGGCCATTGTTGGCATTGGTGGAGTGGGGAGTGTTGCAGCTGAAATGTTAACTAGATGTGGAATTGGGAAGGTGAAATTATTTTTAACCATACGTTTAGTATGTAAAAAGTTTTAAGGTTGCAAAACAGGTTTTAAAAGGACATTCCATACTTTATCTAGCTCTTGCTGTTCGATTACGATAAGGTAGAGTTGGCCAACATGAACAGGCTGTTCTTTCAACCCCATCAAGCTGGTTTGAGTAAAGTCGAAGCCGCAGCCAAGACACTGACGTACGTCAACCCATGTTCCTGCAACGGTTTCAAGTTTGGGGTTAAATCTCGAGTCTATTAAATCTAACGTAAATCATTTTAGATTTATTAATCCCGATGTTGAATTCGAAACTCATAACTACAACATAACGACGGTTGATAATTTTCAACATTTTATGGATCGTGTCAAGTTAGTATCTACTACATTGCAAGCGATAGAACGAACAACTTAAAAATGAAGAAATAATTTTTGATAAAGTCTTTAGTAAAAATGGATATGCATAACTTTTTTTAAGGAATGGGAATAAACTAGGGAATGGCGCTGTTGATTTGATTTTAAGTTGCGTGGATAATTTCGAAGCGAGAATGGCAATTAATACCGTAAGTTTTGGCTTAACTTTAAGGGTATTGCATTGCACTTGTAAAGTATTGATTCCTATCTCGATTAACAGGCCTGTAACGAGCTTAATCAAACTTGGATCGAGTCGGGAGTTAGCGAAAATGCAGTTTCAGGCCACATTCAAGTGATGATTCCGGGAGAAACCGCTTGCTTTGCAGTAAGTTTGTCCGAAAAAGCTCGTAACAATAATCACTACAAATTGTTACGCTTTCTAACATTTTAAAACTTGATATAGTGCGCACCTCCCCTTGTAGTCGCTTCTAACATTGATGAGAAGACTTTAAAGAAAGAGGGTGTTTGTGCAGCGAGTTTACCAACTACAATGGGGATTGTGGCTGGTTTCCTGGTTCAAAACACATTAAAGTAAGAGCTGCGAGAAATTGAGAAAATTCTTTTAAACTTATAACAATTAATTTGTAATTCTTTCAGATATCTATTAAATTTTGGTCAAGTGACGTTTTACTTGGGCTACAGTGCTTTAAAGGATTTTTTCCCAACCATGAAAATGAAACCAAATCCCTCATGTGACGACTCCTATTGTATTCAAAGACAGAAGGAGTTTTGGGTAAACATAGTTTAAGAATTCGAGGGGCCATTACACGAGTGCATGCGGCATTAGTAGTGATTAAAAATAAAAATCATTTTTAGGATAATGAAGCAAAAAAACCGAAAGTAGTTGAAGATACTAAAGTTGAGGATCATGTAGTCCATGCTGATAATGACTGGGGTATGGTTCATGAAGCATAATTATATTTAAGTATTATTTATAGATGATCCGTGTATTAAAATGGTAAAATTGGTTATTTAAGGGATATGTTTGGTATCAGAAACAACTGAAGAAGAATTAAAAGCTGCAGAAGGGGCAATTCCAGATTTGGTAGAAGGAATCACGACAGCATACACGAAGCCAATTGTAAAACAGGTATAATAATTAAAAACCAATTTAAATTTATTTTGCAAATTTTCCATTTTGGCTTAATATTTTTCTTAAATTTTCAGAGCAAAGAAGAAAATGTAGTTGGTGAAACTGAAGAAAGTTTGGAAGATTTAATGGCTCAAATGAAAAGCATATGATTTCTTAATTATAGTATTAATTATCATTCCTGTTAATCACTCGTAACTGCAATGAAGGTGTATTATCATGCTTGAAATTATCTTGTATATTATATGAAAATGAAATATTTTGTTAAGGTTAATATGATTTTTTTATTAATTGATTAACAAGTTACTAAGAAAGAGTGCATCTAGAGTAGTTTTTCAGATTTAGGACTTACTGAGATTTTGCTACGGTGACGTTTTATGAAGAAAGGTGGAAGTAAAGCCACTGAAGCTATCAATGAAAGCTTAAATAACGTATTGTATGTGAAGACATCGTCCAGGGAAGAAATCTCTGCCAGAACACTTCCAGTTTGTACACAAATGAAATTGTATGGCATCAAACCTGCAAAAATGAGTTGAAAAATTAGATTTTTTTCCGTAAAAATGTTCTTAAAAGTCTTGGTTGTAAATATGTCAGACAAAATTATTTAAAGAATCGTCTCACCTATTAATACTGATAGGAAAAAGATGGGAAGCGGTATATTCAGAATAGGCGATATGATATTTATGAACCAGTTTGGAGTCATTGGAACTAATCGAGCAAACAGAAGATAATAAAACAAATGTTCTCGATTTGCTTCTACCTGGAAATAGAAAATTGTAACGTTGATTTAATCGCATCACAAAACACAAACCAGTGTTTTCCAAAATAACGATTACACTCACTAAAATTTGCACGGTGTTAATACGTTGCTGAAAATAATTTAAAACATATTTTTTCCCAAAATTGCTCGACAGTAAATAGCAGCAGCACGCTCCAATCGCCGTTAGAATGCAAACCAATGGAAAACCACCGCTTAACCCAAATATAGCTCCTGATAGGATGTTCTGGTGAGAAATAATTGAATTAAAATCACAAAACATGTAAGCAATTTGATGTTGTTCACTTACAAGTAAGGCAGATCCAGGAATCGCAAACGTCTGTTTATAGACGTAGGCGCTGACAAACAAAGCGTAAACATAATACGCGTGTTCGTGTCGATAACTTTTTAACAGTTCAGCTAAATCTTTCAAATCAATCAAACTGCTTGGAAAGCCCAAACTGAAACAAAAAATTGTAATATATGCTACAATAAATTTGCGACATGTTGCATCCCTGGTCAAAAATTCCATTTAAAACAAAAGAGTTCATGGATTTATATTGGCTGGATCATTTGCCATTAAATTAAAACAGTTCAAAACAATAGGATTTTTCTATGACATCAAATATTAAACCAATGAGGCAAAAAGCAATACAACTTTTGTGCAGGGACTATTAATTTAATTAGTTATACTCTTTAAAATCTCACCTAGATTTATTCCCACCTGCTAATGCAGGTGCATGAGTTGTTATAATATACAACCAGAAAGTTGCCAGCAAAAAAATCAGAGGAATATAAATAATTGAAGCCATTTTATAAACACAAACTTCACATTTAGAATGTTGAATGTCTTCGGATCTGTTAAAGACGCTGTAATAACTAGTATTAATGGAAAAATTGTAAACTTGTAAATGTTACATTGCAACGGGTATTTCATCAGGCGAATAACACAATATAATGATCGATATAAACTTGAAATTTAATCTTATTCCACGACGAATCCACGTACAGATTTGATCAGCTTTGATTATTTAAAGTACTGGCAATGATGCCAGATAACTGCATTTTTCTCGACAATATCCCCAATAAATTTACAATCATAAATTTCATGCAAAATATTGCTTTTTCTGTTTATACCTCCCACTCATTCGATGTGCAAATAGATCAATAACAATTAAAGTAATGTACAAGTACTTACTTTTTTGGGGGAAATTTGAAAAAGTGTCCTCATCCAACAGCATATTTGATTAAGAACTGCTTTTTTTTTTTAAAAAGTACTTTAAAAATCAAAATTTTTTAATTAGTTACTGGTAAATTAATTGTCAAGTCCCCAACTCCATCGAATTTAATTTTGACAGCATTTTTATACCATATATATTCAAAATTTCAAATGTACATTTTTATAATTATTTCGATAATTAATACTTTGAAGATTATTTTTGTTCAAAAGCTATCATGTTTTTAAGCTTAAGAGTTCGTACGCCTAAATTTATATACTCACACATTTGAAAATGATTCGTTTGTCGATAAAAATGGTGATGACCCTTGTTAGATGACCTGGATAGATTCCCAAAACTTCATCGATTAATGAAAATTATTGCTTATAAGTTCTTTTATCAAATGGAGATGTCATTGAATTTTCCTCGGTTTTATCTTCCGTTTTTGAATTCCTGATGATAGATCGAAAGGTGCGCTGCTAGGATTTATAATGGACGATGAACCCCCGCCATTTCCGCTGGAATCACCAGAAGCATCTTCCTGACTTTGGGCAGCGCGATTCACCAACGCGGTCAAAAACTCGATGGTTTTGTTTGCAAATGGCAAAAGACGGGTGTGATTCGTGATGGCAATAAATATGATGAGAGCCATCGGCAGTGCCAAATACGATCCTTGAGCTGCTTCGTGTTCTCCGCTAACCGCTCGAGGATGAAATGAAAACGTGAAATGTCGGTACGTTTCGTTGGCGTAAAACGTCGCTTCAGACGGAATGGTATAATCGTAGGACGAGTGCGATAGAGTTGATTCTACGGCTAGCACATAAGCTCGACCGTCCATGGGCAAGGAAAGAAACTGGAAGAAACTGCTTTGACTCAGCGATGCTACCTGATCTGTCCCGGCATCGCTAGTTAGGCGAACCTATAAATGTATGTCCATATTAAGTTTAGGATTTATAGCAAGTAAATCGCACGCAATATGGAATAAAAAATCAGTTACCTTCAAAAAGCTCAAATATTCCTTAGACGTAACAACGTTTCCGCTAACATCCATGGCCCTCCAAGGCCTGAAAGCTATCATATTAATTTTTCCGACGTCTGAGTCTACCACCTTCACAAGATGAGATTTCGGGGTGCTTCTCTCGATGTGTCTATTGACTTCGGGTCCTTTCTTTAGCCTGACTTCAAAATCGCAGTTCGGTCGGAGTCCCCGAAGTCGGAATTTGCCATCGCTCTCCGTGGTAACTTCTTCTTGGGAGTCACTACAAGGCCCTTTTCCGATAGCTTCGATCACGATTCCACTTTCCGGTTCTCCCGTCAGAGTCGTCACGCTTCCGTAGCAACTGAACGCCACTCTTTTTCCTCTACAAAGATGTAAAGTTCGGGTGGAGAAAAATTATTAAATGTCGACTTGATAAATAACTCATTTGCCCTCGCAAAAATGTCACGAGTAAATAAAGTAATAATTTCGCTCGCTTACTTTAACACCACGTTTACCGTACTACCCTCGCTAACTTCTACCACTCTCGAGGGTGGGTCAAACTGGAATTCTTTCATCATGGCACGGAGGAAATACTGTCCAGGTCCAAGTCCAGAGAAGACCATTCGTCCATCATTTTGAGTCAAGCTATTCTGTCTGTAATCGGAAACTCCGCTAAGCGACAAGATGACGCCCGAAAGCGGTCGCTTCGCCCCTGAATCCTCCACAACAGAAACAATAATTTCGGCCAGCTTGTAAGCGGAAAAATGCCCAAACTCTTTTTGAGATAGAACATAGCCATGCTTCTCGGCCTCGATGTCATATTTGCTATGTCCGTGCAGAGGGCCAACACGAAACCTGAACCGAAATGCACATTTAGTTTTTTAAAACACAACCTTGTGGCAATATAACAGCACGATTAAGTTCCGCATACGTACTTCCCATTAGCAGATGTCTCGAGAACAATGGGTTTGATGCTTCCATCTTGTGCAATTACGGTTACTTTTACTCCAGCTAGTGGAGGATCAATGCGTCCATCAAGAAAGAGACCTTTCTTCCCAGAAAATTCAACGGCATACTGCATGCAGTCGTCCAAAATAGTAATTGTTTTGATGTCGGGATAGAAAAGCAGTTCGTCTGACCGGGGTTGCAATTCAATGATCTTATGAGGGGTGGCCCAATAAGTGAATAAATACTCATAACCGCCCTCTTTGGAACGGGCTTTAGGCTGAAAACAATTTATAAATGCCATGAAAAAAATGTTAACAAACTGTATCGTCTAAAAACGGCTTCACTTACAGTTAAAGGGCCCAAGATAGCTTCTTCCCCGTTGGTGTTTTGCGTACCATCCTCTAAAGACCTTACAGCAATGCGGACATCGGATACCTTAACATCCGAGATGACGGTCCCGGATAAAATATGTCTGGTGGCCTCGATGGTCAACATGACTGGATTTGACGTATCAAAGGCATAGTGTTCTCGGGCGAAAATATGACAACCAACGGGATTTAAAGTATATTGTCCTGGCAGTTGCAAACACAAATGATTCATTCCCTAAAACAACAAAGGGATTAACTAAAACCAATATTTCCAAAATAAAAAGGAAATGTCTGAAAAGCACTCACTTTATTGATGTTAAGCTCGCCGGTATTTGCGGGATTTTTCCCAACCTTTTTACCAGTTTTATCGTTAGCTTTATCCAAGGTGTTTGAAGCTGTCGAAGAATCCTTAATGCTGTACTGCAATGATGTTGTATGCGTAGACATAATCGTTAGCTTAAAGCCAGTTTGTTTAAACTCGATGTTTTGCACATCTTCATTGCCGATTGTCAACTGGATCACATTTTCTTTCCAACACCAAGCCTCGTTCGATACCTCTAGTTCGTATTTTCCAGGTGAAACGTCGGTAAAAGAAAATGAATTACCAGAGACTACAGTAGTTGAAGGTTCAACCTTTAAACAGATAATAAGGTATTCGTTTCAATGAAATATACCACGAAAACAGTATCGAGGCATGATAATAATTAAACACAAAATCATACCTTATTATTCGATTGCTCAACAGACCTAAGAGTAACTTTCACAAGTTTATCGCAATTTTCCAAACAATGCACCAATCCGTTTACTTTAGCTTTAAACTGTCGGAATGCCATATTCGAGATAGGCACACCAACCATCGCAAATTTCATGATGTTAGGCTTGAAAATGATAAGAGGATCATCGGGGCTCTCCGCCGTGGCTTCGTAATCTCCATTTGGCAACCAGACGCAAAAACGACCATCGGAGTCGCTTTGAGCACTGACAATATCTCCAGTTGCAGGAGCAATTGGCTTGATGGACACGAGGCAAGTGGTTTTTTTTATGATTTCATCGCCGTTGAACGAGCCGCACACTTTGAATTTTGAGGCAACAATGTCGGGAAGATTCGGAGAGTTGGGATTGATTTTTACGTTAGTGTCTTCGAACTTAATTTTTTCTGCATTTTATAAATGAAAGGAAAAACTCGTTTCAGGACAAATCAAAATTTCACAATTTCTCAGAGGAATAATAAACATGTCCATCATTCTTTTGTTTCATAAACACGCATAGCATATAATAAACATAAAATGTCATCCTTACCAGACTCTACCCGAATGACATAACTTCCGGCTCGCATATTTTCCAGGTGAAAAACGCCAACATCATCGGTTACCGTTAGTTTGTTCCCATTGAGAAAAATAGTGGCACCTGATAGTCCTCGGCCGCCCGCACGTGATAGCACACGACCGTTAACGCTGAACCCCTCAACCTGAACAGTAAATTTTGAGTCAATAAAATTTAAAATAGATTGGATTTACACTTTTAGCAACCCACTTACCTTGAACTCTTGTTTTAGGATGATGGATTCATGCCCAATGCTGACATCGACTTTGGCTGGCATGACATCAAATTTAATATTTTGATTTTTGTAAAAGGGCACCACCGTATATTGACCAGGCACGAGGAGAGGGAAAAAGAATCTTCCATCTTCTAGAGATGCAACGTGGCAGAGAGGAGCCAAGGGCATATACAGAGAAAGGCTTTTCGACTCGTAACCAGGAGGCAATCCGACTTCGCACTGCCGAGGAGCAAGTTGCGGATCGGGATTTCCAAAGAGTATAAAGTGAACTCCTCTAACGGCTTCTTCGTCATCCCCCAACACGCGTCCAGTTGCATCATATCCAGCCACCACCAGTTTTTCCGATACGACTCCATTATCTTTTTTAACTTGTACTGATGCAGTTTTGCGCTCAAACTGAAGCGTTTGATGAGAGGCCGAAATAACATAATCGCCTGGCTTAATATTATTGAAAAGAAAATGTCCCGAAGTCTCGGTCACGCTTTGTTGCAAGGCTTTCTTGGGGTTAGATGCTAAGCTCAATTCCACAATAATATTTGAAGGACCTTCCGAAGAACCCCGGCTAATAATCTATGGAATCATATGCCAAAATTAAAACAAAATATTAATCGAATAATGGAATTTTTATATCTAATCTATTTTAATTTATCAAGAATTCAAATTTTCTATGCCACATTACAAGGATTGTAGCAAGATAATTACCTGTCCATTAACGGAAAATCCTTTAAAATGAAAATTAATGTCTTGCGACTGACTACAAGCATCGGTACTACCATCTATGTGAAGAGAAACACTAGTTGGTTCAAATGACCATCCATTTGGTGGCTCAACCTATTTTTTCCCCAAAGAATCAAGAACAAATTCAATAAAACCAAATATTACAAAATCAACTTTCAACAAATACAATCATGAAATTGAGCTAATTATTTTCACGACAAATACAATTTAAACTGTTATTAACCTTTAAGACGTAATCCCCTTTATCATAAACTGGTATTAAATAATAGCCATTATTTGGTGCGCAATCAGTTTGATACCTGATCGATCCTTGTTTAGTGTATCTATAAAGATTATAAATATTCAGAATTCTGGTAAAATAGCAATTAAATTCAGGAGCATTTAAAGTTAAGATAAATTTATAGAAAAGATTGGAAAGGGAAGGAAAAATGAGAAAATTTAATTGGATTAAAATGCTTATGCAACGTATTTCAAACTCACAATTTCACTTCAACGCGTGAAAAATCGATCGGAATATCAGATTTAACAAATCCACCGCAACCTAATACATTTTGGGAACTAACATAGCTTAACAATTCCGTTAAAATAACAGAAATATACAAAATAAACCTAAATAAACCACTAAACTTTAATTTCCACATGGTCATTCCTATTATCTAACCGGAAATGCACGAGACCGAATTTAACAATCATTGACGCCTTTTTAAAATGCACTCCAATTTGGACCAATAGCAATTACCGTGCTACTCTGCACAGAAAGTTTTAAGCTATAATTTCCGGCTGGCACAATAGCCCAGCATCCGTTGCTATGGCAACCCATAGCGAGACCAACAGCGTCTGTTTCTATGGCAACGAATGTAAACAATATAATGAAAAGTATTGAATAAACAACAGAAAATGTACACATCTTTACTGGAATCTGATGTAAGTTTAATTTATCGATAGTTCAAACTCCTTGGAATAAAATGTTAGATTTTTCAATAGTTTTAATAAATTTTGAATGAGATTTGAGCAACAAAAAAATGACTTATCTTCGCTATATATCATGGAAAATGATTTTATCTTTGCTAAATGACATGTAAATTCTCTCAGTAATTTCTAATTATATTTATTTCAGATATTTCGAACAAATTTTCATAAAAAGCAACATTTCGGTTACAAAAATGATGTTCCCATGTTGCTTAAAACCGAGAAAGAAACCAAGCCCAGCATCGTTAAAAAAATATGTTCCCCGAGTGTTAAATATGAAAGTGATATTGGAAATACAGCATTACAGTTGAGGATTCCTGATTGGATAGCCTTCAACAATCAGGTTTAATCTAATTTTCACTAAATGATGATTTAGCACTGAAATGTCCAACCATTTGAGCTGTGAGCCAGAAGTGGCTCGCGGGCCATGAGTTGGACACCCCTAATTAAGCATAAACGAGAATTGAACTGAAATATTTCAGGTTTTACGATTTGAAGCTCTTCCTCTTGATGAACAAGGATTATTTTTAAGCGGAATGCAAACTTCTTATAAAATACTATATTTCTTAGAAGACGATACCATTCAAGTGGTGGAAAGCACGTTTAAGAAAGACTCTAGGTTTAGAGGTATGATTCATGAGTAACCAGAGTATCTGATTTATATGTACCTGCATAAATGTAATAAAAATTATTGTAGGTACAATTTTAAAACGGAATAAAATACCCAAACCAGGGGTCTTGGCTGAAACATTCACATTGGATGATTTAAATATTGGCAGAGAGGTTAAATTCTACGGTCGAAAATATAAAATTTACAAATGTGATCAATACACTCGTGATTACTTGACCAAACTCGGAATTTCAGTACCAGAAAACGATGACCAACAAGTTACAGCTCAAATGCAAGACAATCGTAACATTAAGGCAAGAACAAAAAGATCGATTAGCTGAAATTGTTTAGTTCATAGTTTCGATGTCGAATAAATATATAAAACTGTATAATATTGTCTTCATTTCAGTCAAGACCAGTGTCATGTCCCAAAGATCGTCCCCGAAGTCATCCATTTAAACAATTTTTGCAATACGATGGAAACGTTCTACAATTTTACTGCGTTTGGGTTAATAAAGAAATGGCACAAAATGGGATCAAGAAATTTCTCCTGCTTTATTACTTGGCAGATGACACTATCGAAATACGTTTCAGGAAAGATGAGCAAGTCATGGCTACAGAACCCAACAATTGTTTACAGCAAATGAAAGAAGAGCTAACTAAATCTAAGATATTTGTTAGGAGATCGAAAATTCCGAAAGAAAGGGTACGTAATATCGAAAAATCCTACAACAATGTAGTCAAAATCTGTTATTTAGGAACAGGTATTTTTTATGATATTGTTTTCTATTATTTCAAGCAGCCAATTGAACCTCTTCCAGGTCTAAGACTAAACTCTGGCCTAACAGAAAATAGTGAAAATGAATTTTATACAGACCAGGATTTGCAAATTGGGTCTACCATAAATGCTTGGGGCAGACAGTTACTCATTTACGACTGTGACGAACTGACCAAGACATTTTTGACAGTAAAATATGGATTAGGCAAGTATGCTGGGGAAACAATTAAATGATAAAAAATGCATCATATTTGTAATTGATCTTATTTCAGATGTCAAAGGTATCAACCTGGAAGAAATATTTCCTCATTTAAAACAGCAATACAAATACCCAGTTACTAAACCCAAAGAAATAAGAGCTATAACATCCCAATATCGTCAACCTGTGGCCAAACAAGATTTCATTAAATTTATGACACGTGATCGAAGTGGTTCCCAAAGCAGGATATTAAGATTTCTAGCAATTCTTTGTGCACCCGGAAATGAAGAACGTCAATTTGTTATTTCATATCACCTCATGGATGACACTGTTGCAATATACGAAAAACCACGACGAAATTCAGGTGCATCATCAGTATTTTTGTAGCAGGATGTAATTTGATTGCAAAAAAATTATTTATATTTAGCACAGTATAAACAAGATTTCCCAAAACACAGATTTTTCAAAAGTCATGTTTTTGCGTCATTTATTTTAGGTTACAAAGGTGGAAAATTCATGGACAGATGTCGTGTCCTGAACACTAGCATGGACCCTGAAAACTATGTCCTAGCATCCGACCTCATTATTGGAAACAGAATCTGTTTAAATGGACACTGGTTTCAAATCTTAGGAGCTGATGAATATGCCTTAAACTACATGGAAAAACACCGAGATGAGGTAGCATACATAAAGTTATGATAGTTTTATACACATTATCAATAAATCATTACTAAATTATGATGAATTCTAGTTCCCCAATTCCAGTAGATTAAACGTCTTAAGACGGTTGAAAACTGGCATCAGGGATAAAGTCCAGGAATTGAAAAAATCTTTTTCTGACATAGACCCAGACGACTCAGGGTTTGTACCTGATGGAGTTTTCAGGTGAGTCTTATTACACGTACAGAAATTGTTTGTAGGAAAATGTTGTTTTCAAAACATGCCCAACAAGTGACTTTACTATGGTGCTAAAAGATCAATTCTTCGACACACCTCCAAAGACAGTGGCTTGAGTGAGCATGAAATCTTGACATTAATGAGAAGCTACATGAAAAGATTTGAAAAAGCAGAAGGAGATGACCAACAACTTCGCATCTTGTATACCCAAGGTGGAATTTCTCCAATTTTTCATTTGCAAATGGAGTTGAAGAAGGAACAATTTAGTGATTTTTTGGGCTTGCTACAATATCTTCAACAGCACGATCCGGCAGGGTAAATTTACAATTTTTAAAAATTCAAAACTTTTACAAAATCCTTTACTTTCATTGAATCACCAAACATGCAAATAATGCCCATGCAATGTTAAAAGCCAAAAGAATATTTTACTAAACTATCAATGCAGCAATTAATGAAATAGTATATAAAGTGATGTAACTATATATGTATATTTAATTATTTTGGACCCAGAACTGGATTTTTGAAGGACGATCGTGCATTACGGACTTGCCTAGCTTATCCTCTCCCAGCAAAAAAACATTTAATTGCAGATGCTTTAAAAAGGTAACCAAGAAAGCAATTTTTTTATGTTAAATACATGTAATGAAGCTAAGGCAGTTAAATTTTTTCTATAATTATTAAAATTTCAGTTTTGATGTAAGAAATCAAGGTGTAGATTATCGGGAATTCGTGAACGCAATAAATTGGAAATTATATCCAGCAACAACTAAATCCCAAGTAAATATTATTTCGAAATGAATTATATTATGTACGTGTATGTACATGTAAATTGAACTCTTGTTTAATTTCTAAACAGCCTAAACAACTATTTCAAGGACAATCAGATGTAAACTACAAACAAATGTTAATGGACATGGATGAAATCAGCGAATAAATTAAGATAAATTCGCTACTGAAAAACTTTCCAGTTTGCTTTTTAACTCTTGCAAATATGCTTTAGCTTTAGCATTTTCATCTTCAACCATTTTTCTGTTGATAAAAAAAATTGAGGAATTCAGATCAATAGCCTAGTAGTATTAACTTATGAACGCAAGTTTTCTTTTAAATATATTAAAAATAACACTCACAAAGTTGCTTTGGCTAACTTAAACTCCTCATTTCCCTCTTCAATGCACTTGTCATTTTCAGCAATAAGACTTGCAATTTCTTGATCAAGTTTTTCATCTAAATGTGTTTCAAATCAAAATTTGGACAGCGATTAAAGTTCTGTAATACGAATTAGGCGATACTTTCACGTATAAAAATCTGTCTCAAATACACTAACTTTCTGCTGTTTTGGTCATAATATCCAGAGTCAAAGCTGCATTGTTGTCATCTAGATTTTCTGTAAACTAAACATGTTACTAGAACCTGAGCTTTGCATGTCATTTATTTACTTTGTATAAATTTATGTTATGGAAAAAATTGTTATTTACACAATATTTATTGATGTCCAAATAGTTTTGTTTGTATTTCTCAGTTTGATTTTCAAATTCGATTCTGTTATGAAATTCAAAATGATATATAAATCAACTATCATCATCAACTAGCCTATTGTATCATTAAACTGTTTATAATTTATTGAGTGAAAGCGTTATTTATTCGCAGTAAATAAAACTACTATTATTAATTAGATATCAAAATAAATATCATTACATTTCGGAATTGAATAATCCTGACATAGTAAGCAGACTGATATTTTTCTCCAATTGCTTGATATTGGCTTCTAACACATCGTTTTTATCTTCTAAACTAATAACGTGAATGCAAATTTAAAAAATAATAAATAATTAAGAGTTATTTTCAATTTAGACTAGGATAGATATTTGTAGGAAATATAGGCTACATCTAAACTTAAAGGCTTATAAAATGTATTTAATGTGGGGAAAAATTGATGACCAATTATCCCTACATAAAATATTGGACATACCTGGACATTGCCGCATCGAATTTGTCAGCTTTAAGTTTCATTACTTTTTGGTTTACTAGGGTTAATAAGAATAGTAAAAACTGAGATCATAGTTTATTAGTAGGAATACTGAATGACTTCAACATTCTCCCTTGTTTTAGCTTACGTAACAAAGTGCTATTTTGATGAACAGCGTCTAAGAAATCTGTATTTCCTGAAACCATTATAATTTTACAAATATAATATAATGTAGTACTGGTCCACGTATTGAACAGATCCTATACTAATTGATAAAGATATATCGAAATATCACCTTTCTTTGCATTTTCAGAAAGAGTTTTACGTTCAGTTGCCAGTTCTTCTAGGAGTGCAGCTTTTTCTATCGTTTGTTATGAAAATGTGCATGAAACAATTGCATTAAAATCACGAATTTTGCTTATTTTTATGAAAATACTATATTGTACGTGTAGGCACTATTTTCAACTTTCAAAGGGGAATCAATATTCAATTAATTAATGCACCTTCGAGACTTCCAGTTCTTAATTGACCGATTACATCATAACTAAATCATATATTCATGCATATACACTGAGTTGCATGTTACAAATGCTATAGCAACATATACTATACATATATATTGATTCTTCGATCATGAGACATTTATCAAATTCCATTTATGATCTTAAAGAATGGAGATTAGTATTTTAAATTAACGCAAACTTGTCGTAAAAAAATAAAAGAAAACATTCCTACCTTCGAGTATTTTCTGTGCTGCATTTATTATCCCATTGATACGATATTCGTGACGATAAGAACTTGCCATATTTATAGCACTTTTAAAAATGACGCCCTTCGAAATCGGCTGCAAACAACTGAGAGGGTCATCTGAAGGTTAGAATCTCATTGAATTATCAAAGCGCCACAACCTCTACCGGATTATTTTCGAAGTAGGATTGTTGCTTTTTTCCGCGCATGGATTTTGTTATTATAGTAAAAATATAAGATTAACACTTATTAAAAGCAGTAAGTAAAATAAAGCTACGTTTTAAAAACGCGCATAGATCTGATCTCGTCTGTGCCATGCAGGTTATAATACAATATAATTTTGTTTAGCTTCACGTAGTTAAATTTCTATCACGTGGTTTCACATTACATTGTACAGTATAATGTAACAATACACAGCAATACATTTTAAATTTAATAGGCCTGAGGTTCGATCACCTATGCAATTTTAATGTTGTACATTCATAATGTACATGTACAATTTATCTCATTTTGTAATCTTTTTAATCATTACAGTTAAAAAGTTAGAAAAATCAGCTAGCATCCAGAGAAATGGCAATAAAATTAAAGGGTAAAGATGAAAACATGTGCCTAGTAGCAGATGTCAACGAAGACATAATTATCGCAGGCTATGAAGAAGGTTTTATAAAGTTTTGGGATATAAGAACTCCTTCATCGCCATTCATATCTGTGCGCTGTGGAAAGACACCAGAAAGCAGCAACGGCACATCCGACGATATTTCGAGCATCACTTATACAAATAGCAATAAGAATGCGATTTACATTTCTTCCGGAACGGGCATTTACGAACTAGACACGAGAAAAGTAGACGAGCAATCGTGTAAAAGTAGTAGCTTTGAATTGAACGAAGAAATTAATCAAATAAGCATATCCGAGAATGATAAATTGCTCGCTGCCGCTGTAGACGATAATAGCGTAACGATCATCAACTTGGAAAACAGTTCGTTAACTATTTTAAAGAAGCATAAAAACGCCGTTAACACGGTTCAATTTCGGCCGGGAAGACCTCGCGAATTATTAAGTGGCGGTTTCGATTGCTACTTGATTCGATGGGATATATCCAAAAAACGAGCTAGAGATTTACACGATTTGAGCATTCATCAAGATCCAAATTGGAATTTTATGCCGAAATCTTTCAACCCATCATACGTGCTTAGCTGCGATATCGGTAGTTTACCTAATCCGATGAGAAATTCAAGAATTGTGTTAGTAGGGACTGAAAACGGATGTGTGCATTGTTTACACTGCGACAATTTTTCGCATCATTATCAATCATTCAAAGCTCACGATTTAGGTGTAACCGCGGTCCATTTTACGCGTTTAAATCCAGAAGAGATAACTTCCAGTTACGCTTGCACTGGCAGCAATGATGGCACGATAAAAATGTGGAACGTTCGTGACTTATTCGACAAAGCCGCAAGGGCAGATACTCCAAAGGCACTTCATGTTATCGAGCATGGCAATAAAATTAACAACTTGTGTTCTATAAAAAGCAAATACTTGGTTGTGTGTGACACAAGCTGTGACCTAACTTTGCTACCTTTGAATACCGAATGAATGATGATTGTTTTGTTTAACAAAATAATTACAAAAATAAATATAAATCGTATATTTAAACAGCTTCACCCTTATTAATTTACTTTCCAAACACTTTTTTTTAATATTCTTTATATTTATTTTAGATTCTACTTCATGAGCTCCAATTTTGTATTTACCAAACCAATATGAGTAAATAAAAATGTTGGACCCCATGACGTTAATCTTACATATTTAAATGCAGATTTAAGGAAAATTTCGAACCACATGATTGAAAGGTAAATTTCATAAAACGTTGTATAAACAAAAACTTATGAATTGTTAAGCTATTGGCTGAAAGCTAATGGCAGCAGTCCTAACCAATTGGCTTAATGTTGGAAATGTATGAGTGTATGAAATAGTTACTTAATGATTTTAATTTGGATGATTACATGCATATCTCACAAATCAGGGACATTAAGCACATTTGATAAAAAACAATAGCTCTGAACATGTACGAGGACAATTATGTACAACAATTGGACTTTGATTTCATCCAATGAAATTTGCATGTCATTTATGAGATTTTTCACTTTTCCTCCATCAATAACACGCATTTTTAAAAAAATCCAATTATTAAATTTAATATAACTGCAATCATTAGCTATCGAGCCTGTACAAATACCGTTTCTTGTGGATAGAGTCCTGCATCTTTTAGAGAAATTTTGAAATCTAAACTGGATAGCTGTCTTCTAGGAAAATTGACAACCAATTCATATTTTTCCTCGGAAAATCCTTTGGATCGTACATATAATAACAGAGCCTAAAAATTAAGAAACAAATAATTTTTAATATCTTACAGCCTGCACTTTGTTCTACTTGGTTAATGCGCTTTTTCTAAATACTAAAAGCCACTGTCAACTAATTTTCATGCAATGTAATTTCCAAGATATTAAAAAAAATTGAGTTTGAAAGCTTACCAGAAGTTTTGAAGATGCAGGTATACCGAGTTGATCCTTTGAGCCATCTGGAAATCTCACGATTAAATTTGATTTTGGGTCTGAAATTAAAAGTTTGCGTAAGTACTAGACACACAAGAACTAAATGTACTGTTGAAGAAGAAAAAAGCAATGCAGACCTTCGTCAGCTCCTAAATACTGTTTCCAATCTGTAGAATTGTCATTTTCCGAACATTTGGAGGCTCCATCATTCGCGCCGTTATTCTCTACGGCAGGTGATGTACAGCTACCTGTATTCGTCGGACACGACTCTTCCGAGTCCGAATCAAAAGTCTCAATTTCCACATCTTCATCCTCCGAATTCTGATTTGAAAGCTCTTGGCATTTACTAGATGTAGATGCCTCACTACTGGAATTCAAATTTGGTTTATCGTTGCTCGCGCTGCTATCAGGCTGGACTGATTTGGTTTCTACGAGTGATGCTCGAATCGCTGCCTCTAGCTGTGAATCTTCACTGGCATCTAGTATACTTTCCTATAGTCGAATAACGAAATAATGATTTTGAATTACCGTATCATCATAACATTCATTTATAGGACGTATACTAGTAGAGCAATGCTTACAGATTTTGTCCTTTTTGCAGGAGGTGACGAATGTGATGCGGAGGAACCATCCAGTGATGGATGTGCAGTTAGAAATTCGGATACTTAAAGAGATTGTATCAAACTTTAGTTTAGTGAATACCGTTTAAAAGAATGCTCGCTAATATGTATGCCTTTTAAAAATGCTTACCCAAGTCACAAAACGAAACAGGATCGATGTTAGTCCACACGACCATATTTTCGCCTGTCCTAGGATCTATTATTGCAACGTAAGGCCACTGTAGAACACTATAAAACTGCATGTACCGTTCCCCTTCTTCGCTGTCATGATAAACCTACAACAGAAGTTTATAGTCTTAACGAATTCAAAAAAAGGGATTAGAATAGAATAAATTATATCTAACGAGTTCACTCACTTGCCAAAACACGAAATGCTCTCGGACAATGCTTTTTACAGCTTGATTACTCCAAACATCTCGATTTAAAACTTGACACTGAAACTCCTGAACATTCTGCATATTTACCATCAGCCATTTATTCGTATACTGTCCCATTTCTCTAGCCTGCATATTAATCCAGATTTAATTTTTTATAAAACGATCACAAGTGTAAACATGAACACAACTACTTACAGACTCAAAACTGCCACGATGCATCATATCTAAAGGTGGCCTAAATAAATCTTCTAATGTTTTTCTTTTCTGTGATGATGATGTGGGACCACCCCGATTCCAAAGTTCTTGTTCCTGTTCCCCTAAACAACACAAGTATTTCACGTACAAGACTGCTTTTTTTAAAAAAAAATATAGTAGTTTACAGCAGTGACACTAACTTGCTTCAGCTTGAAAATCACGGAAACCATCAAATACTGATCGAGAAATTCTTCTTCTCACCCTTAATCCTGTCAAATAAAAAGATAAATGAAGACAAACCATTAACAATTGAAGTTGAGCCTATATAAATATATATATGTATTATATGTAATAATTTAGCTGAGAATAAAACTTGCGTTTAATAATGATTTTATAATGAATCAAGTTAGGCTACTTAGAAATGGTAAGTCTATGCTAATACACAAAAAGCTTAAGATTCATACAAAACAAGTATTAATCGTATAAATAAAAATGTTTACCTGCAGCAAATGCAGCAGTTTCTACTAAAACGCCTTGGACAGGCAATATAGGTGGTCTTATACTGAAACAGATAAGATAATGGTGAATATTAACAGAATGTTTACATGAGGCAGTATGGCCTATAATAAAATGATAAACCATAAAAAGGAAAAAAAACTCACTTTTCTTCAACTACAACTGCTGGGGAACTTGAAGCAACTTCTCCATCTACATGTATACTAGGTGGCACCTCATCTTCCGCCTCGACGTGCATGTTTATAGCCATCTCCACGTTGTACTTACATATTTCTAATAATTTCTTAGCGGCTTCTTTATCAGCTCCTAAAAATATATATTGATGGAATTTTTTAGGGATACGAATTTTAAAAAAAAAAGATAGGCCTAACGCTCTTCTGACAGGCACATCATATGATGGAAAATTACCACGTTTAAATAACACATCTTGGGCATACTTAACCCTGACAACTATAGCTACATAAATGCACGAAAATAGGGAGACAAATAAATCACTAGTACCTGTAATAGAGCAAAATTGCTCAACACATTTCTTCTTTTCTTTAGAAGAGGACGCCATATTTCAAATCTTAAAATCACACATCGCGCCATCTGGTGACAAATTTATCGAAATTTGGCGGGAAGTTTAAATATTTTTTTAAAAGTTGGCAATGCAGTGCTCATACCTAGGGGGTCTTAAAGAATATGTCTTATGATTGTTAAAAAGTGTATTAGTCTTAAGATACTTAAATGTAAAAATGCCAAAAAAAAAAAGCGTCTGATTATATATCGATAACAATTGCAACATCTCACAACTAAAAATAAATCAATTAAATTTAGTGACCATGAACTATTCAAACATTTTTTTATTACAGTCATATGTTCTACTGAACACCTAACCCTCTAACCTTCACAAGATTCATTTTCCTAAATCATACATTTTCTATCTAACATCAACCAACCCTTTTCCAATACAACATCACTGCGGTTTCGTTCCCAAATTTTTTAATAACACTGCAACAACTAAACAACTGTGAAAAATATCAAGAGGAAAATAAAATTCGAGAAAAAAATTGCATTATATACACTCTAAAACAGCTTATACTCTGATAGCATAACCACTGTAATTACAATTTTGATAAACGATAAACCCGATAAGGGATAAAGATCAATCGTTTCATTATTTTTAGATGCTTGCATTTTTCCTGCTAAATGTAGGTTTAGTTTTATTGATTTCATATCAAATGAGAATTCCACATTTTCAAACAATACCAAAAACACATTAAATTGCTATCCAATTTTGTTACAATAACGAAACTCAAATTTGGCGAAAATTCTTTTTGTTCGAGTAAACAAAAAGTAAGATACTCAGATGTTACTTTTTCACATTTTCAATTTAATATCCCTTGCACAGTGTCATTATTATTGCGCAGTCCTGCTGCAAAGTAACACACTGCCTTAATTCAACTAAAATATAACAATGATAATGATAAAATTAAAAAATAACTGCTGTATCACCATATGAAAATCTTTTCAAAACAAAATTGCCATATCCCTGTTGCAAAATTATCACAAAATAACACATCAGAGAGAAGAATAGAATTTGAAGATAATGAGTGGCATTAATAAATTGTAAAAGCAGTCATATAGGAAAGAAAAAAAAGCCAGTATAAAGGCAAGATTATAAAGAAATTTCTAAATACTTGCGATTTTGTTTTTATTGATAGTAGGAAGTCAAAATTGCAGTTAGAATTAACTTTACGATATTTTCTAATTAGTTATTTTTGTTATATTCACTCCAAAAATCGCAAATAAAGAATGAGTAATCAAATTGAAAAATCGTAACAGCATAATTCATTGACAAGAGATTTTTAAAAAATGTTAAATTTTGACACTGAAGTCAATATGACTATTTATTTGACTTTATAATTATTATTTCATACGAAATTTGAAGAAATTAGTTATAAAAGTACTATATGCCGAAATTTCAACGAAAATTGAAATAAAAGCTAACGAAGTCAATCGAAAGAAGAAATACCGACATTATTTTTAATTTATTGAATAATTTGAAGCTTCATGATAACCAAGAAGAAGAAAAATACATGCATATTTAACAAAGGAAACATATGTAGATAGAGAGACAAGCAAAAAAGGAATAAAAACAAATGTAACTTGGCAAAATACCCAATATTAAACCAAGCAAATACTGCTGCCTCATTTCAACCTTGGGATTACAATTCGACTAGATGGTTTTAAAAATGACCGTAAATTTCGTGAAAAATCCATGACTTAGCAGCCAAAAAATAAAAAAAATGATGGAATTTTAACAAGTACGGAGCTGCTAGTTATAAATGCAAAAAGCGTGCCCAAGTTGAAATAAATACAACGATGGAACAACATAAAATACTGCGTTCAACTAAACAGTTTAAACAACATTCTGATGAAACAAAGCTCGCAGAAATTACACCACACCTCACCATTCCAAAACAAACGTCCTCGGTTTCGATGTTAAAAATATATAGCGCTTAAAAGTATCGTCACGGAGGATTTCAAATCAGAAAACATGATTTCTGCAAAACGTTTCCTAACAAAATCACTTACATTTTAATATTTTATACATATAGTTCAATCTTTTTCCTATAAAAGGGAAAAGCATTATTTATATTCATGATAAATATGTGGGAGGAGGTGATTGAATTTAAATTTCAAATAGAAATTTAATGATGCTCATGTAATTATAAATCGATGAGAATTAAAAAAGTGACTGTGACCGAATACCCAATTCCTCCATTCAGATGTAAATAACAATCTAGATTAAGCCTGAGACACAAAATGAATGATTCTAGGGTGTAAAAGCATAACCGAATGCGAACAATTATTTAAATTTCTGCAAATTTCACAAAATGAAGCAATGATTTATGCCTAAATGTATCGGAGGCAAGTGCGGTATTATTTAGAGCAGCGGTTTTCAAATTTTTTGGTTTATTACAAAATTATCTAGGATACCCCTCACTCATTAAATCATAAAATAAGGTGTACAATGTATATTTTGTGGAAAATTACTTTTCATGAAAATAGTTTTCAAATCTAGGGTTTCATGAACTAAATTAAAACTTTGAAAAACGATGATCCAGAGGTGGCAAAGATACTGTTTACAAGACTAATTTTTTTGTACTATCAGGACATCCGTGTTTTGTAAAAATGTAAGCTAAAGACAAAATATCCTAAAAACGTCACCTCTTAAGTACAAAACAGGTGCTACGATTGCACCTAAAATTTCCTATTGCTTTATTGAAGTTGTTGTACACAAACACTTATTGTACTATTATAGGTATAAACAATTGTTTCCTCGGACAATTAAAACCTTTGAAAACAATGCCGAATGCCACAATACCTCAGGGTTCGTACAGGTTTTAAAGTCAAAAAGGTAACGACTAATTAAGGGTACTCTAAACAGTTTTAAGGATTATTTAAGAAATAGTAGTGAATAATGACGGGGATACCATGTAGGAATCGGCATATTTAATGGGATGCTCCGTGCAATCACACAGCCATCCCCTTCATAATTACATTTATCTGACCATTTTTATTATTAGATATTCCAAACAATACTTAAAAAAAGTAAAGACATTTGAAGCACTTTAAGCCATTCAAGCAAAAGTAATCACTATAAGGACTTAAGTACCTCTACGAACCCTGCATAATGAGCCGTTATTCAATGCTTCAAACGATTAATATGATTCCATCATAAATTCAGTAAGCCGAGTAAACTAAATTCTTTAAAAGTTTACTCGATGAACTAAACGCAGAAGATGTTTAATTCTATGATATGATCAGTTTTCTTTTTTATGCGTGCTCAAAACGTGTTTTTTATGTGTGTTGAATTTGCATATGATGCTTTTGCCAGAGCAAAGATCCATTCATTTTATGGCAGTATACATGGAATGTTCAAAGAAAGACTTCATTAATACTAATGAAAATTCGGTATGGACGTCTAATCTTAATAAAAGAGAAAACGAATATTACAAAACAGGTTCTACCACACCGTTGTTTCCGTCGAGGTATTTTTAGGTAGTCCAGTGGTCACGGTGATATCCGAAACATCCTCGGTTTCGGACGAGCTCGATGATGAAGATGAAACGGACGGGAATTTATCTAGTACTAATGAAAGAGCTGCCTGCAATATTTAAGAAAACAAATCAGTATGCCGTAGTGTGAAAATCACCTTACGATAATGCAAACTCAACCTACTTGTTTTTTGACTTTCTGAACTGCTCGTTCTCGTTCGGAAAGACAATCTGACGGCAGTGAACCATAGTTTTCGAGATTCCTGACGACTTCAGGATTGCTCAGCGTAGACAAGCGACTGGATGGGGTGTTCCCCCTTGAGTATTCGCTTGTATTTTCCTCTTCGGAGAGATTGCCCTCAGAACTGAACGTTGAGTTTGACTGCATGCTATGGCGATTCATCCGGACAACTAGATTTCTGCTTAACCAAAAAAAAAAAAGACGATTCAGCTCAATCGACTAAAAAACTGATACCAATTACAACAATCCCTCGTTTCTAATAAAAATTAGGCTCGGTTCCTTCGCTAAAAATCTTAAACACGCAATACATGAAGTTGAAAATACAATTTTATGTCCTTACCTTTTCTTTCGTCTTAAGACGCAATCATCGCTGTCATCCACTTCTCCTTCCTCTTCTGACCACGAATCGTCTTGTTCGTGCGAATCCAACTGATCCCCTTCGCTGTCCAAACCCACGCAGCTGCCCATATACCCAGAGGTAGTGGATGCAGCGATAGTGGAAGCAGAAACCGAGGTAGGGCAAGCACTAGCAGCTCTAAGGATAGACGACGACGACGTCGTGACCGACAACCCATTCACGAACGAATCGTTATCGTCGTCTTTGTCCTTATCCTCGTTTTCGGTAGTGTGCTTACACCTGATGAACGACGCCTGACTTTGTAGCGGCGCAACTGTGACGGGAAAAGTCCTATCTCCGTCATTAGGATTGATTTCTTTAGTTATTACATCAGGGTGGGAATTGCCATTGGAATGATCACAATCGCTGTCGTTCATGCTGTTACTCATGATAACGTCTTTAACAACTTCTTTTTCAATACAATTGTTGTTGTCCAGGGACAGCTTTTGCAGGCGTGGGCTCACATCCCCCATTTCAAAACGGATCCTGGGAGGAGAGAGCCTCTCCAAACCACCTGCCGAACTTTCGCTGTTTTGTTTCGAAGTTTTCAGACGCCTCCTTCGTTCGCTGGAGGTGAGGCGCGAAGGGCTAGAGCTGGATATATCGTCGGGGGAAGCCTGGGATCGTCCGGCCGAGCAAAGCTGTTCGTAATTATTCGTCAGACTTAAAATGAATCCGGAACGATCCCTTAACCCTGCTTGATGAAAATCCGGTTCGCGAAGGGGATTGGGGCTAGTGTCCGTCTCACTAATATCCATAGTTTCCGTCTGGGTTTCCGAATCGACCACAATGGCTTTCCGATCCCGGTTGGGACTAACGCGAGGCGTGTTGGACGCGCTATCAGCCAGGTGAGAGTAATTACCCGATCCGCCTTGACTACCGTTCCTTCGATGCCTGGTTTTGCGAGACCGGATTTTAGCAGATGATGGATGATACGACGGAGAGCACGGTGAACTATGTTGAGGTTCAACTGTTTGCGTAGCAGGTGGCGGCAAAATATGCGTAGGGCTTTCAGGGCTGTTACAAATAGTTAACAATATTGTTTAAATAAACTTGCTAAAACTGAAATCACATTAAAAGGTATCAATTAAGATGCATATTATTGTAGTAATTGAGATTAAAGTTTCATTCCTTTAAAAATGCAACTCAGATGGCACAATATAAACGAATTTTATAAAAAAAAAATGCATTCTACGATTCATTCTTGGGTGTTTAAGTGTTAAAAACTAAAAAAATAATTGGTATTTGGCCCCTAACAAGGCCAAGCGATTGTCAAATCTCACCCACCTTATCAAATCCAACGGAGATTTTGAATTCCTCTTTTTATTTAATCTCTCTTGAGCTTTAATGATTGGACGTACAATCCGTTTTCGATGAACTTTGTACATGTTGTTAGACTCTGCTTGCATCTCTCGTCTAGAAACGATAATAGAAACAATGGTGCAAATCGCCACAGAAAATAAAATGGCAATAAATCCGAGTAGATGGTTCTTACTTTAAAATATTTTTTTCTCTTTGTTCGAGCTGTAGCATGCAAGCGCTAAGCTCCATGTAGAGGGTATTCGCTCTTTCCAACTTCATCTCGTAATGCTCTCGTACATCCTGCGCGTGCCTGAGTTCCTCGCGCCTCTTTCTCACCAGATCTTCTTCCACATGGGGCATATGCGCTCCCTGACTCGGAATCTGTTGCATATGCTGCCTAATCTCATCGCGCCAACTTTCCTGAGCTTGAAAATACACTTCCTTAGGAAAACTAAGAATCTCCGCTGCGGCAATTTCCATATGCATTAATATTTGCCGGAAGTTAGGCCGATTACGTGGCTTTGCACTCCTAAAAATAAAAATTCTTGTCAGAACTTCTTGCTCAGCTGTGGAATAGTTTATTTTTTATAAAACCCTTTCCTCGACAGGAATAAAAATTGAGGAAAAGAATCAAATACAATACTAACCAGCATTGCTTCATGAGAAGTTTAAATCCATCGGGACATTTGGAGGGCACGGGAAGGTGTAAACTATGACTTCCAACGCCCCAAATTATGGCCGTAGAATCCACATCTTTATAAGGCGTTTCGCAGGTGAGTAATTCCCAAAGGACAACGCCGAATGACCAGATATCCACCTTCTCCGAGCAAGGCTCATTGCGAATTATTTCTGGTGCCATCCAGGCGACGGTGCCGGCGAAGGACATTTTAGTACTTACTTCATTCCACTGCCTGCTGGTGCCAAAATCGGATATTTTAACCACTTCTCCCGCACCAATTAGTACACTGTAGAAAGTAAATAATAAAATCAATGCATCTTGACCCTTTTTTTTGCCATGAATATATTTTCAAATCTCGCATCCTTACTTTGGCGATTTCAGATCACGATGAATGATTTTGTGACCATGCAGATAATTCATTCCGTTTGCAATTTGCTTAGCCCAATCGATCATAAGGGTAGGAGGTATTTTATGTCCCTTCTTTAATAATTCATATAGAGGGCCGTAAGGGCAATATTCCATTATGATGCAATAACAAGGCTCTTGAGTACATACTCCCCTGTAATAGTTAAAAATGTATTTGTATAAGTTCATTGGATGAAGCTCGGACAACGGCTGAAAACGAATTGTTTTTGCAAACATACTTGAAAGTGGTTATATTTGGGTGATTTAATTTCCTAAGATGTTTGATATCAGTTTCTTGTTGTTCTCGCACTTTTTTCACAGCCACCAATTCTCCATTGAAACGTCCCTGGAAAACTGCTCCTTGAGCTCCACTACCCAACCACTGCAAATCACTGATGTCTTCAAAAGCAATCTCCCAAACATCTAAAACAATAAATTATTCATCTTGATGCTACTTAAAGATTATAGTGGCGAAGTGAAAGAAGTTTGACGTGCAGTCCCTTACACACTACCGAGAAAAACAACCGTATTTACTCGTATACGGGCCATTACACAAAACAACATATTAACACTGCACAAAATTCCCGCTTTTAATATTTAGTACTAGTATACCCCTTATAAATGAATATTTTTGTATTATATCGCAAATATTTAGCTATTCATGGCATAATACACGTGTATATTTTAAAAATAATACAAATTATAACTCTTCAACATTGAAACATTTACCGCAATCATAAAACCAGAAATTAAAGTTTTAAACAAATTTTAATTATCAGGCTCATCTAGCTTATCATTATTTCAGTAAACAACATGCATCTATTAAATCAGTATCCTTTTATCTGCAATTTACGGCTCTTCAACTCTATATCTAATCTATAGGATTCTGAGATTTTTAATGATGCTATGCCGGATTCTTGTTAATGATATATTCCCTGGTCCTTGTGAATGTCCCTGATCCAATTAAATTAAAAGTAGAATTTATAAAAACAATGGAAATTTACCTTTTCCTTGCATTTTCATTTCATTACTGGTAGCCTTGCCGATAATCGTCCAGACGGGACGCAAACATCCGAAAAGTCCATCCAGCCATCCTCCTTCTTGTTCGTTGTTCCCAATGCCCTGGCTGCCTCCACCACTTCCACCACCTCGATAATCCACTTCTAGATCCTTCTGCTGATGTCCAATTACAGAAACTGAAAGAGTTTCATCGGGTGGCGTTGTGCAATAACTCGGCGGTGGCATTGTATCCTGAGAGTTGGGTGGTGGCGTTGGGCTTTGCTTGCCCATATCGTCGTCGTCGTCGATGCACAACTGACTAATGGAGTGACAAAATAAATCACAGTTTAATCTAAAAATGTTAGCTGCTAAAAAAATGATTTACAGCATTAGAAAAGATTGCTGAGCTAACCTGTTTGAAAAATCTTCTTTATCAGTGCTGCAAAAAAAAAATGAAAATGATAAGTTATCCAGTTTTAATGTTATCTCCAATTACATAACAGAATTTATTTTAATCATTTTCTTTCAGGGAGTTATGTTCTGTATGTTAATTATATTTATTAAAAACAATAACAAGTGATTTCGTGATACCTAATAATATTCTGTTTAATAAAAGTAATACTGTTGAAACTATAACTATACGCTTAATTACTCTTTATCAAGATAACTACATATATTTCCTAATTTAATGAAATTACATGTAGACCTATATAAATTACAACTTACGTTACAATTAAATTTTAAGTTAACATTGCTGATACAGATGCAAATGTACAATTTTAATTAACCCATAAAAAGACAACTTTGTGAAACTAAAATAAACAACACCTGTGTAGACATTAAATGCCTAAATCGTGAATGTCAGGAAATTTTCTATGTGTTTCTAATATTATTACACGAAATCTATCAAGCCCCTGTACAAAACTGTTAACTTGTAACCCTATTTTTTTCCTTTAATACATGCACGTGTTATAATTATTTGGATTTACCTGTTGAAATCCTCACGACTATCCCTACACAGTGACGAAGCAAGTGGCGAAAAATCCTGTGGCGAGAGTTCTTTTTGATGAGTTTCGTTTGATGAACCACCTGGTTCATCGTCCACAGCAAGTGGTCCTGCCATTTCTGCAGTTGGTGTGGGGGTCGGAGATGTATGCATGGCCGGCCAGAGTTTATATCATACCGGCTATCTTCCGAGCAGCGAAACAACTTTTACAACCTCTCTTCTGCCTTTATCGGCTGCCTCTGGTCTGTCTCGTACTCCTCTAAAGTAGGAGGTCAGGTCTCAAGACGATTATTGATGGGCATTGCTTCTATTGTCCACAGGTTTCCACTAGGTCCAATGGGTACGGCAACCGCGGGACCACAGGAGTAGTGTAAAGTAGTTCAAAGACCTATAAAAAAAATGAATGAGAGATTAGGGTTGTAGGGGACAAGAGCTGCTTTGTTACATTTTATTGGTAGGCAGACATTTATTTTCATCTATAACTTTAAAACAATTCAGTGTTTCTCACTGGATGTCACCAAGGCGAAAATTGGGAAACTTTCGCTTTTGAAGAAACAAACTTTTTACAACATGTCATTTTTAAGCTAACTTAATTAGATTGCTCTAATAGATTCTGTTGGACACAACATTTCATGGGTCTAATTGGTAACAACTTATTTTTAAGAAGTTATAAATTTTACTACCAATTAAACACGTGTACAACTAGCAAGTAAGTTTCTAAAACACCCGGAAATTTAAAAAAAACTTTATGAATTTTTAGTTACTAAAGACGAGAAACGTTTAAAAATATAGATCTGGATTCTGATATCGGGATGCATAGGGATTGAGGTATTCACATTCTTGATAAGCTTACCAGAAAACTGATGAGCAGGCCAGCTAATATACACTATAGAGCCCTTTTGTAAAATGCAAACTTTCTAGAACTTTCAAAAAAGTATGGTTGCTCCTGTCTCACTGACTTGAGTTTAAATGAGACTCTTGTCAATGCTGTCTCTCTTTTTACAGCCCATCTCTAAATGTGATATTCCTTGAAAAATGTGTTATGATCCCACCTGTTGTGGCCCCACTTTCTTAAAGATAGACTCGACTCCAGCATCTTAAAGTGAGCCATCCTCATCCACTGAACATGCGCATTGCACTCTCCAACCCATGATGCGGCAATTTAATTATAAAATATATATTCAACCACTGCACTTCGAGCGTTATTTATGCTTTTTCTTCTTCCCCCTTTTCAGTTTAAAGGGGGTAGGTTCCGATACTGGAAAAACATTTGGATACAGGCCAAGGGTTTACTGCCAAGTGTATCGAGTTACCTTTGGCAAGTGCTCAAAACCTGAACTCTGGATGCATTCTGTATTTCAGGTACATCAAATTAGTACGTCATTTGCAAGCTATAATATCACAATTGATAAGCTTGAGATAGATGTTGAATAGATTCTTCGTAATCCCAAAAAAGCAAAAAAGCCAACGTCATGATTTGATATGAATTCATAAGATTCAAACTTTTGCACGAGCTATTTTAATACAATTTCAGTCATGTTTTAACTACCAGTTCGGCCAAGAATCTGCGCACTAGGTTAATACAGGGTGAAACAACTTTTAAAAAAAGCTGTTGTATAGTCCTAAAGTCAGCTGTGAAATTGCAGCAACTCAAGGACACTGAACATTATTTTGGACTTGCTGAACTATAAAAATAGTTGCTCCGTTTTGTCCAAAACTTGTTAAAATTACACGCACATGAAGCAGTATCAAACTGTCTTAACAATAGACTTTCTAGTTTCTCCTATCACAGGCATCCCATAAAAATAAAATGCTCAACTTTCCTGACTATTCCAGTTATGAAAACAATTTCCTTGACTCTCTTGATAATTAATAACTGGCTATGAGAACATTATCGAGTTGAATTTCCCTGATTTTTACACTTTCCCTGACTATTCCACGACTAAATAATTTTCATGACAACTTGTATTCCCAGGTTTCAAGTTTTATTAAAATTTTGATTTGAGTTTCAATTGCGTGTAAGACGAGCCTTGTGATTAAGACGTTTATGAGCATTACATGTACTTCAGTTAATTATTCTTTACTACACCATATATTCCTGAAGCAGGTTTAATGAAGGTTTAGAACCTTTTGCTAACAATAAAACCTGGGTTGAAGGACCTTGTACAGAATCATTCCAGGGGAAAATAAATGTTGTACATGTACAGTATATACAAAGTTAGAGCTGCATGTCCAAAACAATCCAATAGAAAACCTTGCATCAGAAAAATCTTGAAGAAAGGCATGTCCACACACGTACATTTGTTTCTTATTATAAAATCTGTTGTCAATTCATTATCAATTCAAGAGCAACTCATAAAATTTAAATATTTTCATACAGTCAAGTTCTTTTTTTAATACAAAACCAGTTTCTGTACATGTAATGCTGTTTATGGCTTCAGAGTAGGTAGGGCCTATAATTATTGACAGGAGTATAACCTGTTATACTCTAGACAAATAGATTCTCAATAAACTATAATCCCCTCCCAAAACAGAAATTCAGATTGATTTCTAGCTTTTAACATTTACTGATCTTTGATGCAATAAAGGCGTTTAGTATATGGAAGTTATAAGTAGACTGACTCCAAGGCGATGTCATGTAACCTGGGCATTGAACCTATAAAAGGGCAGCCAGTACTACAAGCATAAACAGGCGTGGCTCAATTGGCAATCAAGTGTGAGATTATGCAAAATGTTATCCGAGATTTGCAAATTAATTATTGCTTTCACGTGGAATATTCATTCAAACACCCAATAAGATTTCGAATGTTATTTGCCAATTTGAGCTTTTTAGTAGGCCTAAGATAAATTTTCAGATTTTCTAGTTACTTATATAGCACAGGTGGCGTCCACCTTATATTATTTTTCTTCTAACTATTGTTGTCAACACATTCACAGCTGGCTCTTGTACATTAGTTCAACTGTTAGGCCTAATCAAAGGGCAAACATTTGTATTAAAATTTTCCTGAAATTTGCTTCCTCATACAGAATCCACTCATGGTAAACACAATATTTCTACATTAATGGATACTTGCATTAAACATCTGGCAAACAAACAATTCAGGAATTTTAAATTTAATAAATATAAAAATATTCTCATAAATGAAGTATTTTCAGCTGATGTAAACGTAATTTCACAATTCTGAACTTGAAATGAATTTTAGGTAAACAGTAGATTTAATTTCCATGAAATCATTAAAACTTACACAAATGTAGATTAATTCTCGAATTAAAAAAGTATTTCTGCAGTTTATAAAATAGATTGACCGACTGCCAACAGGATGTCAGTTCACTTTCTCGTTTCATGAGTAGGAGCAGACTATTACAAAACCCAAACTGCCAAATCCCCCCTCCAAGGCACCACAAAACTGTTGTTATTTACCATTATTTTAAAAAAACTGTTAAGTTGAACAGGTTTCAAAATAAGACAAGGGCAACGGAAAGATGATTACTCAGCGAGGGTTGGCGACAAGGGACCTGATGGGGGACTAGTCTCCTTCATTTTTTTTTTAAAAATGGCAAGTTATTAAGGAGAAAAAAATAATCCTATACCCTATGCGCCTTGTGTACTTTTTCTTTTTTTAATTATGACGTATATATTGGCAGCTATACAAGATACATGTAAGACTGCACAGACGAATTGCTAAAATCAGCTAAATTTAATTTCTTTATTTCTTGGCACTGAAACATCTTCAGACAACATGCATGGCTCATTTTCATGACGCAATGTCCGCATAAAACACAATACAAATGTATACATGTACTATCAAATAAAAGAAGCTATTGAAACATAAATAACCCCCTTTTGTTTTCATAAAATCAGATGCACTAAATCTTAAAACCAACTTCAAAAAACAGATTTTCATCAGTTTACCATCCACAAACTAACATTTGTTCAAATAGAATAACAATTACAAATATGCTCATCTCTTTTGTTCAGCAACTTCTTTAGAAGAAATTGTTTTAAATTGTATTTACAAGTATGTTGATAGCAACACGAGGTAACTACATGTAGGCCTTATAACCTTTTTAGAGGTTAAATTTACATAGGTTTCAATCAAATGTTGCCACCACTTAAATGCCTACATTAAACCTAGATGTACATTCCATCATTTTTTTAAAAATAATATAGCTTTTTATCAGACTAATGAGGATAAAACAGTTATACCTGATCCTCACAGTGAAATACATGTACCTGATTTTAATAACCGCAAATAGCCTAAAAATGTTTCTCTACAGTTAAAATCCTGACAAAATTGAATTTAAATTAAGTTTATCTAACATGCCAGACATGGGTCATTACATTAGTGACTTGAATTAAATTTCACTCAATTTTATTTCTAACAAATAACCCCCCCCCCCCCAAAATAAAAAAAAAAAAAGCAACACAGAATCAAAAACCCTATGAAATCATAACTCCTGTCATCCCTCCTGAACCCTATTTCTCAGAAAGCTTAACTTCAGGATGCTGACTGGAGAAAAAAACAACCATTGACCATGATGTTTGAAGACGTTTAAAAGAAAACCTGGTGAACCCCCTCTCTATCTCCTGTAGACAGGTGCCATTGAGAAAACATAAATAGGCAGCAACATAGCCTCAAGAGAATGACTCAGTCATGGCAGACATTTTGGCGCCTCAACACAGTGCCAAGTTGTTTTCACCAATAGAAAATCATAGTTGAATATGTCTTCAACCTACCCAATGATCCTCCCAATCTTCAGTTATACCCCTCACTACCCCTAAAACCCTCCTTTCCAACTTTCCCCTTCCTAAATCCATTACCATGACTCCCACGTGTGCCTAGTCACCTCTTTTTCAGCATCAAAAATGCATTTGATTTAATTGAAGATGTTTTTTTTTTCCAGAAACAGGAAAAATTGGACAGGCATCAATTATGGTCACGCTAGGCTACGCAGGCTGACATTTAAACGAGCTCACAGTAACATTTTTGGACATCCTGTAATTGGTCGATTTCCTAGTAGTGTAGGTGTACTAGACGATGAATTTACAGATCATCGCAGGTTGTTCACATAAAAAGGTTCGCCCTACTTTCAAATACCTTTGGCACAGATGTACTAAACAGTCATTGCATCAGATATATACAGTGTTTCGATTTTTCACCATATAAAACTCGTTCATATTTCCCCGATGACTAACAAATTGCCTGGATCGTCTGTTAGCAACATAATAGAGTAGAAACCGAACATCATAAATTGAACTAACACTATGACGAGGATATTATACACTCAACATCTTTAATTGAGCATGTGAAGATTCCCAGGTAGATATTACGCAGTTTAGCAAGGTCTCTGAACCCAACAAACTTGAAATACTTGAAGACTCGAAGATGGAGAATATTTTTTAGCCCTTGGGACTCTGGACCTTTTTTTCAACAGACAAAAAATCAGGAGTTGTCAGAATAATCTTAAGACAAATTAGCTTTCCATGATTTCAATAAATGCGAGAAATTCAGAGGATTATTAAAGAGATTAACAAAATGTATAACTAACTTTGCTAAGTTTCTATTTCTTCAGACGGAGATAGACGAAATCTTGAATAATGGTAACGAGTTATTAAAATTGTATGGATGATAATTAGTCTTATGAAGAAATGCATCAACGCTTATAAAAGACCCACTCTTAAACATCCAAACTGGCACGCTCGAATAAACACCATAAAAAAGGGGGTTTCAAAACGGATGTAGAGGAGGGATAAAAAAAAGCAAATTAGCCATGTAACCAATGAAACTTTGGCCCAGGTGAGTCACCCTGATGAACATTTCTAGGAGCCAAGATTTTAGAGCAAGTCAGCACTATAGGCTTACAATGTATACAACCAGCAAAAAAGGTTAGGAGATACACTGTAAACAAAATAAACCTGGGCGCGTGTCGTTTAAAATACTGACAATTCATGTAGGATAATCATAAGGAATTCTACTCAATTCCAACAAGTCATTTTGTGTCTTTTACAAGTTTTTAATCTGCTGCAAATGGACCACAACTATTAGAATCCTATTACATGTAAATCAGTACATGTAGCTATCTGGTAGTTGTTTATGTCCTTTTAAAATATATATAAGTCATATGTCCCTATTGAGACCCTTTAAAATAATTAGGCATATAGTGTCTACATGTACATATATGTATAATACAATTTTAAATAGCCTATGGTAAACCGTGAATCTATGATCTACAATTTACCAAGGGACTAGCCAACCTAAAAAATGGTTTTGATTTTAACTTCTTGTTTGGCTTTTTCCGAATTTCTATAGCAAGCCACGCGAAAATCTTTTACTCCCCTGGCAATGTGGTATTCAATGGACACAAAAGAAGTGACCTGAGGCAGCCATACATGCCCACCTTCCCAAAACACTCACCCTACAGGCCTACTCCCCCAAACTGGCTTCGTCCCTATTGTGTTTTACCACGGGTCACTGTAAAAGAGGCATTTTTAAACAGGTGCGAACCGATGAGTCACCCAAAATTCACTTTGCAGGGTAACTTTATTCAAAAAGCTTTGAAATGCCAAGCTTGCCCTTAGGCTCAGGAAGCAGTTTATGATGTTAAGGGGGGGAGGGGGGGGGGGGAGCTGGACATTTTCCCAAATCCTTAGTACATGTAACAAGCAAGGGTGCGTCCGTTACAGCAAAAGTTTTAGGTGTTATAGATGACAACTAATAAAAAAAAAAACGATTCTAAATGGAGAATAGGCCAAAGGTGCCATTTCTAAGAAATAGTGATACCCAAAGCACTGCATGATTATAAACATGATTTAGACTCAGTATTTGTGCCACAAAAAAAAAACCTGGTGTAATTGACTCCCTCTGTGTCCGAGTTATTTTATGAGCTAAAAAACAGACAAACAGCGATGCCAAACATCAACATATATCTGAAAAAGCCTTGCTACCCTAGACAACAGTTAAGTGAAATTCTAAGAAATCAAAGGAAAACGTGAAAGTAGGCTGATCGATTAATCGATCACTTATGCAGCACTATAATCCTACTCTCTATAAGCCTAGGTGAACCATTCTACTATAGATAGAAATCTTCCAAAGGAAGAAATCGAGGCACATAAAAAATAAATTTTAAATTAAATATAACAGGAAAATTTTTGTTTTTTCAATTCCATAAAATGCTTTTGATTCCTGTAATGGGATGTTTGAAAGACAAATCGCAGAAATTAAGAACCCACAAATGAAATTTTCAACTTCCCTGACATTTCCAGATTGTAAAACAATTTTTTCTGACCATTATGACAGAAAATTAAAAAATGTAACACCTCATTGTCATGTCATTAATTGCTCATAGGAGCTGTTTTATAAAGCAAGCAATGTTCTTCAAATTACCACTTTGCCTTCATCTTGGCATCAACAAATTATTTAATTTTTTTACTCGTAATTTACATGTCTATTTAAATCATATTTTAATTAGAAGGTTAGTGAAAGTTGGTGACATTAAATAGTTACAATGTATACAATTTATGCACAAATTCCGTTTTGGTTAAACAGGCTACACGTAGCCAAGAATTTCATCACTTTACTTTTGTGATAAGCCTAACTAATAACAGCAATTTGAAAACAAATCACAAATGTAATATTTGTGTTGAATTTTCCTGACTTTAACAAAATAAACTACTTTACCCTCACGTTTCCAGGTGTATCAAATTTACCTGACTATTCCAAGTCGTCCCATTTTGAGGTTGCAGTTGAAAGGAAGGTATCGTGTAAATTGGATTTAAAGGACGAGAATTTATGTTGTACCAAAACTTCTTTATAATTTTATTGTATTAGCAGTAATTTTGAAAGTTAACAATTTTCTCACTCGCTTTTACTGTCCTTGAACAAAACAAACCATGTCATGCCTACTGGTGCAACACCATTCTAGGAACTAAAACATAAACGTAACAGTTATCCTGGTGTTACCAGGTAGCTATAGTTTGGTTAATAATTCAACCGTAAATTATTGTACATTTCAACTAAAAGCATTTCAATTTGTGATAATGCAGTTGAAAATAGTGGGAGGTGAAGCAAATTTCTCCATCAATCCAGGTATAGGAACAGTGCAGAAAAATGCACCGATTTGTATAAAAAAAATTAGCGAGAACAGGATGCGCATTGAAATTCAGTTCCGTAATTCCGTGAATATCTATTAAAACACACATGCAAGTTTGCAGTTAAACCAAATAAAAAATGACAGCATTGAACCGTGATCGTATCCTGAAATGCATATTGAAATACCTTCTAGATATAAATCTGATTTGAAACTGTGCCAAAGCTCCATATTTCAGAAGAGAGGAAGAGGGTGAAACAATATATAGCCGCAAGGGGGTAATTGTCCCAGTACATGTACATTACAATCGAGTGTAAACGTCCCCTTGAAATTAAAATATTAGTGTTAATATTTTGGACATGCATGCATGAACCCAGGTTTTTCACCCCGTCTATAAAATAAAAGTGTTACCACAAACTGTATCTAAACAAGGAAGCATCGCCATTTTAACAGACATTAGTGAAGTAGGTTCATGCCATATGTTTAGGACCAACATCTGTCATTAGGCTACCTTTTATTAAATCGCAAGTCGTCGCGAATTAATTAATGCAATAAGTAATGTACGTTTTTTAATTAAGTTGCGTATAAGGAGTGAGCCTATAAATGTGCACGCCTAGCTCGTGAAATCGTCCCCTATTCACAATTCATTTGTGTATTTCTGTAGGCCTACAAGAGTACTATAACGAAATATTGAAAGAGGGCTATTTGGTATTGATTATAAAACGTGCGGTTATCTAATATAGGCTTCGGGCCAAGTCAGCGTGGGATGAACACTAAAATGCATATTTTTGTCGATATCTTCGTGCTCCTATCAAAAGCAATTTTCCGGCCACTTTCTAGTGAGGAAATTTGGTTTTCTAGAGAAATGCCAAATATAAAATGCCTGATATAAGGCTTTGTTCGGACCTCTGATGGGTGAAAGCAATCAAGTTAGGAAATTATTGATATGATTTCTTGGAAAGTTGTGCATTCAGTCATTAAAATGCTTTAGGAGACATTATTGAGGAATTACGCACGAACCTGACACAATTTTGATTGTATTTGAAAGCAATCAGAAATCTTTGGACATTGATATATTTTCGTTGCATTTTTCGAAAATAAATACGGTGCTTCCACATTTCCAGTACTTACTGAAATTTAAACTAGATGTAATTTTGTTTATTCATGAGAAACGTATCTAAACATAATAGTACAGTTGTCAATCAAGAATTTTGCTATAAAACTACATGGTATGTCACAGCAACTCGGTGAAAAAACAGCATACTTCATCATTTTTTTATTCTTGGAAACCGTAGTCAGATTTCTAGTTTTGTGTAGTGACAAGGTTAAAAAAGTATAAATGCCAGCCATGATACGTGAGAGAATTTCTTGGTAAAAAAATGAGATATAACTGCATAAAACAAGTACAATGGTACAGTGTGTTCTTATCAATATCACATAAATCAAGACCTATCATATAAACAAATTCCTGATTTAGAATAGATTGATTTACACTAGTTTAACCAAGAAAATAGCTAGGCTCAAAACAGGATCAGTATGGTATTAAAATATGGAGCAAACTATAAAACAACCATCAAGTTTTGGTTACAAATAGCTACAGAAATAAAAAACATTTCGCAATTGGTATTTGTTGGATGTTAATATTTAACTACATTTATATGCTAGTTCTTTATTCAATGATTGCATCTTGATTAAAAAACAACATTCCTTATAACAGTATTATATTGACGAGATTAAAATCGATACAATCAATGCAGCAAGATGCATATAATTGATAAAGCGCCAATTTAAAAAAACATAATTACATTTACAGGTCGTGTAAAAAAGCCCACCTGTCCACCTGGATGTGCTAAATTTACTAAAAATCTCTTTTGACACATATAACGGTTTGCATCGAGAACTTATTTTACCTTCTCCCATTTTTCAAAGTAAATTAAAACACTTCATCGGGTGGATAATTTCTACTTGATAACCAAATACCAAATCAGGTCAAGACTTGAAATTTGGCAGAAAAACTAAAAATATAACGGTAAAATAACAATGGAAACCACCTGCCAGTAATTAACCCTAAAATCTACGTACTCTCCTTCACTTATCACTGTCAAAATAACGAAATAAATAAGCATTTATGAATGCATAGGCTAAAAATGAAACGTTTGACGTGAACCCTAGCTGCACAACTGCTATTTAGCAAGTGTACAATGCATTTGGCAACCACCTTGCATCGATCGGAAATTACACGTTAAATTATCAGATTAAATAAATATCGGGCATGTGATCACCAAGATTAAAAAACGAACCTTTGGTCTTTCAAACACAATAATCTATCGCTTCATGTCATTAAATAATAAAATAGATTGGAACGATTGAGGGATATAGCCAATACATTCCCCACGTAGGCTTAAATTAGGTTCTAAAAACCATTCAACAAAAAGCGTTTTGTCAGCCAGAAAAATACAAAAAATATCAACTTACCGTCACATAGTTGAATTCCGGTATTTAATCCATTGTTTTTCGTTTCATTAGCATCAAAAATTCATTTAAAACGAATCAAAATTAAGGATAGCAAACGAAGATTAAAATGCCAGCTTTTTCATTGAAGCTGGAATCCCTTCGGTGAAAAAGCGCTCCGTTAGCTCAAAGGCTATTGAACGACTCGCTTTTGCACCGTTTCGGTTCACTTCTCCTACTTTGCGCTTTGGAGCGCTTTGCTCCAGGTGCACAATATGACGTCAATGGAACTTTCTATTAGTCACGCGCATGCAGCTATATAAGCCGCCAGAGGGCAGCACGCAATGCAGAAAGAGGTAGAAGGATGCCACATTTAAAGATGAAAGCTTTTACCCTAAGCTACAGTGCTATTTTACTGTTACTTTTATTGGAGATGTGTGAAACGCAGTGTACAGGGTGCTTGGGAAATATAAATTCGCATTACAGGGCGATTCAAAAATGTATGGTGATACTATACTGACCTCTAAAGGTGCGTCCACACCAAGCAAACATTTCACGAAACTGGAAACTGGAAACCGTTTCTGTTTCCAGTTTCACAA
>JAQGCC010000013.1:0-98411 GCA_034698905.1 Xestoiulus laeticollis | reverse complement strand
AAGTTTAGTATAGGAAGAAAAATCTGCCAAGCTTTTTTAATTTGAAACTGTTGCCTTGACTATAAATAGGCTATGATCAAAGCTGGATGGCCTTGATGACCATCGTTTTAGGACTGCAAAATTCAAGGTGATGGTGGCACCTATACATGCATATATACACGGATGTATATTGACACAATATGCATTATAGAAGGAAAATAGTGAACAAATACGCCATTGTTGCTTAATATTCATCGAAAATACTGACTTTCAAGTAGAAAAAAAATATAGCCTATACATTATAAAAAATGAGGTGTCCAACCATCTTAATTATATACAAATGACTTTAATTACGAAATATTTTAGGGCTTTCATAACGAATGCCCTAATAAATTATAGTAATTTTTCCTGTAAATATAGTATTTTTTAAAAAAAAATCCTGATCCACATTCAGACAGCATCATGCATAATGTACCAAATAGGAACATGAAAACGATGAAATGCAGTTTAATTTTCTGCCAATATTCTAAGCGCATATTATGTTTGTCTATATAGCAAGTACTGGTTTTCGAAATGAATGGTCAACCTAGACCATAATAAACGCATTGACACTTGTTTCTTGGCCATAAATATCCAATGAATAAATTTTGAAAAGTATATATTGTGAAGCCATTATCGATAAAATTTGCATTTAAAGTTAGCCAAAACTATGTCACAAAGTTTTATAGCATAAATGTATAGCTTTATGTAAACTCTGATTTATAGCTATTTAAGAAATCACTTACTTTTATAACATCTGTTTCGACAAAGTTAACAATGTTTTTTATTCGAGTTACAAATTTATAGGGTGTGGCATAAATTGACAGTGCACAGCTATATATAGGCTATAGTATACTGCTATAGTGACTTATTTTCGCCCAATTACATCTCAAACTTTTAAAAACTCTTTCGTTTCATTATAAGCATGGAGCTAACGAAACTTGGTATTCTCTAATGGTTTCATCAAATACAAATGTACTTCAGAATTATATATTTTTATAGTCGTAAATGTTGATAATGACTTCGGTTTTCTATTTTGTCATTTTTATAGCTATCCTGAGCCTTTCTCCTGTTAATTAAACAGAGTTAAATCATTTTTTTAGTGGGTACTTTTTTGCATTATTAATTCGGATTACACTATACCCGGTTTTGTCATATCTATAGAAATTAAAGGGTCTTTGATCAGCTTTAAAAAATAGTTTGATAATTGTACGCAATATAATGCATTCTGTGACACCTGGATTATCGTGACAACAATATTCACTCCATCAGATTGGAAATATATACATGTGCATAATTTTTATAGTAGCTATCCTGTAGATTTGACGTTAAATAAAGAAATTGAATTAAAACAATGCAGCACAGTTCTTCAACCTCTAATTCTTATAGTAATCGAGAAGTGACCAATCGTTAAGTTTAGAGAATTCAAACTAAATAACTACTGTATTAATCTGGGAGAATTGACCAGTGCAATATGGATGCCATTTAGCAAATTTGTTCACCCCTTTCCTTCTGTGCAATCCATGATGTCATGGAGAGGGGGATTGACAAATGTAGTTCAATATTCGGATACATGACAAGGGTGTATACGTATTGGGGGGAAGAATTTTATTATTCTACATTGTCCTATTCGCTGGTGATATAAGGGGAAAGGGGACAAAGGGGATATTAGGGATTGTGTTTCGCAAATTAACTTTGAGGCTAAGAAGCCAGCAATTGTTGACATTATATTTATATCTTTACGATGAAATTGAGGGTCGTGAACAACTATTTTTAATTTATTTGTAAATATTTTTTTTTCCAGAGTGACTACGAGGTTTTTGTACAAAAAACAATTCTAAGTGCCCTAAATTTTCTGGAAAAAAAGTTCAAATGTTTTTCAAGGATCCATTACATTTTTAAAGACACTTCCCTCTCTCAACTTATACCACCAAGCAAATATTTTTATAATAACATAATTGGTCCATTGTATATAATATAAAATTGTATGTATATAGGTATTCTGAAAGTCGGCAGTATATGTGAATGGGTTATAACCGCATTTGACCAAGTATATATCGAAGTTTAAATATGAAAAAAGCGTGAGATGCACCCTGTAATTTTTTGGAATTCAGCCCTATAGCCATACATGAATTCCTTCCGAACCGTTTAATCTATATTTTATGAGCCGAACATTAAGAATGGTAAGCCTTTAGCCTTTTTGTAATTGTCCCTTCACCAACTCTTTTGTATTGAAAAGACCCATCCCCCCCATCAGTGCTCTAAATTTCAAAGGATTCACCTGCTTGGACTATTTAAAAGGTGCGTTTAGGGGATTATAGCGTACAGGAAGCCGAGCAGGTAGGTGACCCTGCTACTTATTTAAGCTCTTTTAAATGGTTAAAGACCCAACAGGTTCAGAGGATTAACCTTGTAAATAAATAGAGGGTTTTTAAAGCATCAACACTTAAATCTGATTTTTATCTCCAGAGGGGCTTTGTTGAATCAACATGTTTCGGATGGGCTCACTTCATTATGACTGCTGGCAGATGTTTGCTTTAAACTATAATAAGGATTATATTACGAGGCCCTTAGGCGAAAGACATCCACACACCCATACAACTGTCAATCCCTTTTTTATTTTTATTTATGGTTTCTCATCTGAATATCACCTGTATATACCTTAAACTTATACACTTAAATACACATTAAGCACTATGCCATTCATACAATGCGTGCCTGAACACGTGATTCTGACTTAATAAGAGTATATGCGATTTCGGATTATTGTGAATACAAATTACAATTCGAATTTATTAATGTTATTTTTATGATTTAAAAATACAATCCTATAACCCAATTATTATAGGTCAGGATTAAGGTATAGATATCTACTTGTATTTACATGTACATGTAAAGTGTATAGATAATGCTTTTGTGCGTGCTTTAAGACCTATACAATTGCAACGAATTATATATGAGTTTCAGTTGGTATCACTCGTGTATAAAAGCCCGAAGATATACTGATCACTGTAAATGTATTCACTATTCGTTTAATTGTTAAAGTCGTTTCGAAAGCATTGTTAATATGCATATGCTTTGATTATCGCGATATACTGTATATAATGTATACGTATACATTAGGTCCTATAGCATTGTAATGGAAATGTAGTGCAGCTTATTAGCAGTAAATTATATTAGGCTTATATATGATTGCCTGGTCGAAAATCAGATATACAGGTATACGGGGTATGCCCAAGTGTTGTGGAAAAAATATAATGTACATTACATGTTAAATTTATGCTTAAAATATGCACCAATGTCATCAACTTCATATGAAGTTTGGTCATAATATTTTTTTTTTCACATACTACCTGTATTATATCATTTAAAAAATTAAATAATGGATTCGGATTATAGGGTTAAACAATTTAGCGGCATCGTTGGTATTTTATTTTTAAAAAAAAGTAAGATAGTGCTAAATAATTGATCTTAAAAGTCAGTGCAAATAACTAGTTAAATTTTTCATTGATTTCTCATGATTTTTCATTGTATGAGATGATATAAAAATTCAAAATATGTCGACACGTGCACACATTAGGCTTACATGCCGTAAATATCGAAGGTCCAATGACTTTATGGAGATCAATATACGAGCTAATGCTTTTTGAGTTTCAAGCATTATTTTACATTCCATGCTACAGTCTATATATATGTATATGCAATTAATGATTACTTTGACAACGTGTCATGATTATTTGGACCTTATAAAATAGAAACTTAACACAAAAAAAGGTGAGAACCTACCTGTGATGCAGGATGATAAGGATATCCAAACTGTGCGTAGGACATTATTTATAAAGTATACGCAATTCAGCCGAATTCGCATTAAATAACAATGCTTTTTTGTAGCAGGACTCGTCGCTTCAATTCCAGTTACAGTTTTAAGACCGGAAGTTGGGAACACCTTTCCTCCGTAAAGAGCGCTTGGAATGCGCGCACGAGCGCGGAAACACGTGCGTGGTTTAAAAGGGCGCTTGCGCAAGCGGGCCCTAACGCTACAGTGCTGGGAAAATGGCGGTAAAGTAGAGGGGTTACCTCCAAAAAAAAAGTTTGGTTTTTCCCCTTCCAAAAGTCTCTCTACCGGCGACGTAGAGACGTACGGAGCTGCCGAGAAACGGGCTGCCAAAGACGGCAGAGCAAACGGCCTTAAAGTCGGACAAAACGTAGCACACTGCAGGACATCTCTGTTCAAAGTTCCTGAATTTAACCTAAACGTGTACACACGTACCGATGCGAATTAAAAGTTCTTCTCCTATAGAATAGCAGCACGAACCGGTTAATTCGGCAAGGTAATTTCGTATCACGTCCTAGGGCACTGAGCCACCGGTTTAGTCATCGCTGACCAATGTCCCTGCTTAGTTCCTTAATTCTGAATATAAGGTCACTGATGTAGCACTATAGCTCGGTGGTTGCGCGGGTCATCGCTGACCAACGTCTCGATTGAAGATCCACCAACGCACTTCCGGTTGCAAGCGCTGACCCTAGCATCGGCAGCACGTGTTGGACACTGGCTAGCAATCGTGGATTAGGAGGCTGCCATATCGTTTTTTGTCCCACTTCCGTCGAACTGCGGATCGATAATTGGTGTGTCGCGTAGATCCAGCGCGTGTAACGTCCACCGTGGCGCCGAGCTTCAACTAGTTGAACTGGCAAGGAGCGCAACAGGACGCGAAGCGGTTAGGATCAGCCAAGAGGTTGGGATCAGCAACGCTTTTGCTGCAAGCCGTTTCACAGAGGGTCAGTGCATGCTATAGCGAGCCATGAACCAATGGGACGACCATGGAGCATTAGGAAGCACTTAGTCGCCGACCCTACTAATAATTGGCCAACGTCCGTCCGAAGAACGAAGGCTGCGGCGCATCCACCTGCAAAGCTCGCCTTTGTGACCGCCCTCCCCTCGGGGGAGGAGCCTGACCACATCATGTGACCCCTCGTGGACCAATCAACGGCTGGACAACACCTGTTTATGTTTGCCAACAAGTTTTCAAGATGGAAGTTGTTTGGTTTACCTGGTGCTGGCCTGCCTGCTAACCAAACTTTGCAAGTGTATTCCCAATTTGGACTAGGTTGGGATGCAAAATGGCGCTTATCTTAGGTCGACTTAAGAGGCTCTTCAGAGTCCTAATCTCCTTTTGCAATGCTACGATTGGAAATGTGTTATCAGAAAAAGTTTTTGTCAGCTTTGATGGGGCGTTGCTCCGAAATGATCACGAGTGCATGAGTCCACAGTATACATGGAATTTGATTACGACCGTATTTTAAATTTAGCTGTAACTTAGGGCCGGTTGCACTATAAGATCAGACTTTATACAGTCAGACCACCATATAGTAATAGATAAAGCGAACGCCTAAAATGAGGCCTGACAAACATAAAATTGGACAAGCTTAAGATTGGAATTGCTTTTAATCCAATTTTTTTTCTACTGTATACTATAGAATTGAAAACTATATAGTAATCGCTCCCACCAATCAAGTTTAATTCGTCATTAAAGTTATTGGGGACTAATTGCATGGTCACGAATGAACTTGGTTGCCTTTTAAATTTAAGTGTTTCTATATAGATTGCTGAGACACATATACATGCATACAGTAAACCTGGTAAAATAACCATCTCTGCATATATAATGATCACTTATTGGTTTTAGCACATACATGATACGTGCGTGTATATACTTTTTCTTCCATAAAATTTCTGTATAGTGACCACAGCGATAGAATTTTTCCATTTTTTGGATGGTCACCTTAAGCAGGTTTCGCTGTAAACCATATGCTATTATTCTCAAACGTTTACCATTGGAAAGGATCCTCCAACATTACTTTAATTGTTGTTTCATAACTTTCATTATATACATGTATATATTATAATGAAATTTCAAGAGGAACCCCCTTTCAGGAATTCATTATACTTAAAGCAACTTTTAGCAATTTCCATGCACACGCATGCTAATATTTGTTATACATCTTTTTATTTTTATTATACAAGAACGTTATGGGGAACATCTGATTTCTTGTCTTAAATAAAACATGACTTATAATATGTGACTTTAATTTAAGAGAGCTATACTCTAAGAAAAATGAGGTTCTTCAAAGGTGCTTCAGCAATATTTTTAAATTTTCCCCAATAAGCACTTTTTATGCTTATTTTTCACCTTTTGAGGTGCATTTTAGAACCTACCAAAAGGTGCCAAACTAAGCACCTTTGTAGAGGTTTTAAAATGCACCAAAAAAGGTGCCTCCCCTGTATAGGCTGCATGCATGCACCTTTTTTCTTATAGAGGGTATAACAGAAGTGCCTTGTATATATAAAATTAAAGTATACCTTGATTCTCCAATCAAAATTGTTTTGGACAACAACAAATTAAATGACGACTAATAATTGTAATCCAATAAAATCGTAATGTTTAATGTTCGGTATACGTTCCCTATAACTGATTGACTCCTTTAATTACCAAAAGTGATGTTGAGCGATGGGGGTCGTTTATATCACAGCTAGTGTATAGTTTTTTGTTGTTGGTCTGTGAAGATTCTATAAGGACACCTGCTGTGTAATATATGACCATAGCGTGAAGTTATTTCCATTGTTTAATTGAACAATGATTCCAGCCATTTGGGATGCTTAATTGCAAGGTGAGAAGTTCATTACCGATTACATGAATTCTGGATGGTGGTTAGGTGACGTATCCCATTCGAGCATGCAGGAATTAAGGATTCAAAGGGTTCATTTATTCGGATTGGGAAAGTGATTTTCAAGGCGGGTTTCAACATCTTCCAATTTTCTATAATTATTAAGGACGTCTGCGTTTTGGAATTGTTTGCAAATGAGGAACATGGGGAGGAAATTCACGCTCTACGGGATTTTGCGCGTCTACCCCTTGCCAGAACCTTGACCCTATAGTTGGTATTGCTTTCTTTAGAGTTGAGACTATAGGTCCATAACATCCATAATACTGATTTCATGAAACAAACTATGTAAAGAAATTTCAAGAGGGTCCCTCTTTCATGGAATTTACAAATTAATGCAATAACTATCTCTTCATAAGTATATGCTAATGTGTGTTATCTTTAAACTATAGAAAAGTTGGATGGAGCATGCATCCATGTATATCTGATTTCACGTGTTAAGTAAAACAAATCTCAAAATGTGACTTAAATACATATACACTGTATACATGGCTTAAATGAGAGCCAGTTTTAAGGGATGGGCCATTCCTTCTGCCCTTTCATTTCCATCCTTGCAGGGGTCATTTTATTCTTTTGGATTGACCACCATGCTCCTCAATGAATATAGTGTACAAGTTGTGCCACGTGCCAAAACTGTGTTTACTCGTATCTGGCCCAGCAGGTGGTCAAAATGTCAAACTAGTGGAAGTTGACCGGAAATGAGTGGTCACATCTTTTTATTTTATTTTTATATTCTTGACAATTGCAGTAAAAAAATGGATAAACTTTATCGGTGATACTAATTAGTTTTCAAGAATATCACGTAAAGGTCTTATTTGGAAAGATCGAAAGCAAATATTGGAGATTATTTGGATTAATCGTTCATTATATGCCAATTTTTTTTTATGCTGTATATGCTGTATATCCATTAAAATATATTTTTTTTTTCAATTTTATTTATAGATTGGGTCATACATTGACGTATACTGAAAGCTATTTCCATCAGAGAATTTGACACCATGGACCAACCTTAAGGCACTATACTAACTGTGGGACCAGTTAGTGTAGCAAATGAAATTAGTCAAAGAGCAAAGCAGGTAATAAAATTGCCTAATGAATTTTTCTCTTACCTTATTAACATTCGAGTAATATACCTTCGGCCAGGATTAAATACTCTTACCACATCTATAAGGTTGTCTCTTAGTGATCACTAAGTATCTGCTAGTAAATAGCGTCGATACCTATGGATTGGTCGTCTACCATTTGTTGCATACACGATGACCACTTTAAGTGCGACATGCAGTGGTCATTTTAAGGTTGAGTGATGCGTGAGAGTTAGCAAAACTGCATTTTGGCGCCACTTGTCTGGCAATTTCGGATCAAAATGACGGATGGATGTATGTAAAAGGGGTAGATGGCATTAGTGAGAGAAGGAAAAAAAGGACATCTAACCAGGGGTCAGGATGACCCTCGGGGCAGTGCTGGCACCCTGGTCATTGACAAACTAAATTAGACCTCCTCATCCCAGGCCTGAAACCTGCTTATATAACTGCATGGTTTTTATGACCGGTTACGTGGTCTTTCTCGGTTTAATCACTGATTAGTAAATTGAAGATTTACGATAATGACCCGTTAACAGAGTTGTGAAGCAGATGCTCACAGATCAATTCCTTCAAAGTTGTATTTTCGCTTCAAGTGTGCCATGGAGTACCTAACGTGCTTATAACGAATGCAAATTTCGTATCCATCTATATTCCCTAATTAAAAATGCATTCTCATAAAGCCGGTTAATAAAAAAATATAAGATTAAAACTGTTGTAGCTAGCTGATGAAGACTTGGTTTTAGGATATTTGCACAAGTGAATACTCTGACCCTCACAATGTCTCATGAACTCGCCAATTATATATAGAAGTCGTTTTAGTCGTCAATTAAATTAAGCAAATTTTTGATGCAACCGATCGATAGTTAAGGTATAGTATACGAAATATAGGTGAAAAATTGAGGCCATTGCTGAACAACGGAGCTTGACCATGAGAATCAATGACCAGCTGTTAGCTTTGGCATATGAGTGACAATCCAACTGCCATTTCGACATCTGCTGCCAAATTAATGCGTTTAATATAGACTACACAGCATTTCAACGATATACAAGTATATATAACGTTGTAGATGGCAGCACTCTGCAACCGTCTAAATTTGGACTTAAAACATCGTTCAAACTTAATTAAGCTAATGGGCTTTGCATAAAAACCTTTTTTATGACCATGGTCAACATGTTCTTCCTCAGTGAAAGCACTGGTCGTTCATTTCTCAAGGCAATGGCTAATTAATCTGCAGTTGATGTTTTTGCCAACTAAGGTTTTTAGCTTTGGTCATCTGTGTTTATCGTATGCAATCAGATTTATAGATATAATATTCAAGAGATATGATAGGTGACTATTTTACTTAAAACCAGTTGTTCATCTTGATGCTTAATGTGCACACTATATATATACATGTAGTTTTTTGGGCTTATAAACAATCGATTCAGAAAGAAAAAAATAAGACTCGAACTACGCTCAAAAAATTGTTTTAAAATTAAATAATGCCCTTATACCATTATATAAGAAGGTATATATACTCTTAGCTTAATTGCATTGGTATATTCTTTAAATTACATGTATATAGATAAATGAGTTTCTCCAGAAAATACATTTATATCACGAACAGTAACCTTATAATTTACCATTTTATCAGCTAACTTTATTCTGCACGGCAATGAATTAATGGAGAAACATATGATGGGCATATTATCCAGACTTTATCGAAATTAGGAATATTTATATTATTTTTGAATATATACCCTTTCCACTTTTTAACACTTTTTCAATGTTCCCCACGAATTATTATAAATCTTGCTTTACATGTTCAATAAATGTTCAAATCAACTATTTTTTATCTTTTGGGCCCTTTGACAATTTCATAGGGTTTCAGTATCACGCAGTTCATTTGTTCCGGTAGATTACAAAAAATATTTGATGTACAATTATACGTCTATCTAAGATAAACGTTTTTCGTTTTTTTTTTTCTATTAAACTCTGGGCATCTAAAATAACCTCCAAAATTCCAATAAAACCCATATACGCGATTTGAAACTATCCTAGATTCTGTATCGGGCTTAATCAATTTATTCAGGTAAATGTGTTTGCCAATTTTATTTTATCGGATTGCGGCTATACTTTGATGTTAAGTACAAAATCGATAAGCTTTTTCAACATTTATATATCCACTTCCGGTTCCCTTATCAATTCTCACAAGGGCTTTTGCTATTATCAGTTTTGGGGAAATTTTGGTTTTTAATTAATTGATTGAAAGCGTATTTATTTCGCCCAGCAACAAATATAATGATGAAGATCATTTTTAATTCATCAAAGTCCTCGTTAACTTGGTCAACTTTAGCCTACATCAATTAACAAGATTTAATCATGAAAATATATAGTGTTAAAACAGCTCGTCACTGTTAAACCTAAGAAATATTAAGTATATACAAGAATTTTGACAATATATACAACTTATACTCTGATATGCATTGTTTGGGCAATATATACATTGTTTTTGAAACATTGAAATTCATGCATTTATGGAGTTGTAAACCATTGATATTTAGATACCGTTTAATATAGACATGTAATACTTTTCTTCCTATATTGACAAATAACGAAATATGGTCATAATGTCTTGTTTATTGCATTATCTGTTTTACGAAGACAGTTCAACAAAACACACAAGTTTGTTTGCTGTGTAACCGAAGAAACCACTTAAACGTGCATAATAAAATAATTTAAATATGGCCATGGGGTCAAACTAATCCGGTTGTGTAGTAGACATATCCAAGCGCACATTCGCTCCATGTATACAAGGCCCATAAACTCTTAAAGCTTAATTACAATTCATTTTATGAAGCTATAAAGTTAATAAAACAATGAAATTTATACCCTCCCTCAGCCGACCTGTCTGCTTTCACCTTAAATAAATCCATGTCCGTGCACGGTTTACAAGACAGTTGCTTTTTAATTTGTGTTTACGCCAATTTTATATCGCGGAAAAACAGCGTGTTTTCCACTCCCGATTTACCGAAAAAAAACTATACTATAATACCAAATTTTAAAAAATCCTATTGGGGAGGTAATAAAATAAAAATTGAAATTCATCACAGCTACTCGAAGTAATATGGGAAATTAAATCTTGTAAATGCAATGTCAACATTTTGTAAACGACGTGTATTTCATTGATTTATAAGTACCAATTTGATATATTCTCAGCTCAATGGACACCCAACACCATCTGATCATGCAGTCTTAAAATATACATGTATACCATTGTATATGGTTGAATTTACTTCTGATTCTAATTATTTTGGATTTTTATAAAACTTGTATGTAACCTTAATTTTAAATGGATATTGTTTTTTCACAATTTCAGCATGCAGGTACATGATTTTTTAAACCAATTACAAATCGAGTCAATTCCATTATTTTCATCAAAATGAATATGTATACATTCATGTATATCAAATTGGTCAACTGCACCATTCTTCCTAAGCTTCCAATTAAACAACTTCACCATTAAAAATAATTACTTATACTAAATTGCCCATCAAGCAATGCATCACCAATTTATACTTGAATTTTTCAAGGTTTAATTTTATAACATCGCCCTATATAGTCCATTTAATTTTATAAATATTTAAATGATGGTCAATTAGCTCAATGAAAATAATAACAAGCAATGGAAAAAACCTTTCAATTATACTTAATTAGGCTGGAATTAATATGCGCATGCTCATGAACTCCAGTAAACAATCAATAGCTGTCATGAATTAAACTAACACTTTAATAAAGTTGCCTGTACATGTACATGTATATAAAAACTGCATGAACACTATATATTCAAATGTATATTCGTTTTTACCAGGAAAAATGTAACATTAATTCAAGCATGTTTATATATAACTAAGGTTAGTTTTAGACTTGTATTCTGGAAGTATAGTGTTCATTTGAAAACGTGAATTAATAATAACTTTAATCCAATCTGCTATTGGCTGGAACCTCCCTGAAGTTGGTTTTGCAAAATACAACCATGTAGGATAAAAATGGTGATATTAAGCAGGCATCTCATATCTTCATTCATGTTTGAAATTGTTTAGAGTCCATCGTATAGTTTATTGTCTCGTATATTAATTCTAAGAAATTGTTCGATGCTTCCTCGGTCTGTTCTTCCAAGCATCGGATGACCTTTGACCCCGATTGCCATACGTTTTCATGGTCAAGATGAGTCTAAACTGCTGCCAAGAGAGCTTCAAAACATCGTTTATAATCGAGCTTATCGGCATATAAATCCGCGAAGCAGAATGCGATGTGACCCTTCACCCCACTCCATGCTACATTTCCATACACCCTGTGGCTGATACCCTATATAAAACTGTGGTTTACTCGCGGCTAGTTTTTCATTTTGCAGGGTGGTCATATTTACGCTTCATTGTTTATGAACCGAAATGGTTTATTTACTGCATATTTACACTGACCAGAGGGGTCTCTTATCGTCCAGTCGTCTTCTGGTCCAGTGTATTTTTCGCGACTGTTTTTGGGCGAGGAGTCGGTTTTCAGTTTTCTCTCAGTGTGGTTTCCATCCGATGTCCAACCTCCCTTGGCTCAACTTACCCCCTTCCCCATTCCACATTTCCAAAGTTATTTTAATTTCAGATAAAGAGTGATTTTGTTTCTATGGAAAAATTCCTCAGCGACCACTGAGGGCATGCTTGTATATACTCAACTTTTTTTCTTTATAGAGGACCTCCCCAAAGTCATCATCTCTAAAGCAAGTTCTTAGTGGAGTCTCTTTTAGGGACAACATTGCATCATGATACAAGTTTTCAAATGTATACATGTATACGAGTGTAACAGCATTTGGAGGAATCAGTATCAGAGCAAAGCTTTACTTGTGTTTTGTAAATTCTTTTATTGAATTATGACACATTTACTGCCCATCTTGAAAGTATAGGGCATTTGGGACGTGCATGTCTATCTATGAATGGGCATTTGAGCACCATCAGGCAAAGTTTCTGTAGTAGCTCAAGTGTTATCTCGTGTCAAATCAGGGTCACGGACTCTCCACTGACCACAACGTCGGACCATGGTCAGGGAAATTTCTTGTGATTTTGAGAAGATGGCATCTCGTTAATTAATGTTCGAAGACAGCATTGGTGTATCTCCACGGTTGATGACAGATGGCATGGTGGTGCTCTGACATTGTGATGCTGAGCACATTGCCAAATCCTAATCACTTCCCCTCAGTAACTAGATACTACAAAGTAATACCAAGAGCTGCAGGATTCGTTAGAAAACGCTGTTTATCCGGCTAATAGCGCAGAAAAAGGCGACAAATTCATCGCCAAAGTCGCCAAGGAGTCTGCACACTTCTCACTTTTCTTCGTCTTGTCACATACCATTATGGTGGACAGAGTGCTTGCACAACGTTTAAAACGGGATTACTCGAAATTTGTTATACTTCTTCTCCTAGCCATTTTTTTTCTCAAGATCTGAACGTACTGTGTTTCCGGTCATGTTAAAAAGCCCACTGCTGTTACGCGTTGTTCGGATTGCCTTACCATGTGGCACTGCTGCGGTCTGCTCAACTGCTCAACGGAACTCTACTAATAAAGAAAAGTCGTGTTTAATTAGCCAATGCTCGGTTAACGTTCAACACCACCCTAGCGATGTTCCTTAGCATAAAAAATGCCTTTTTTTTGCCTTTGTATTTGACTACAAATTAATGCATCTTTAAGAAGATGCTTAAGCAGAGAAGCACAGTTTCCAATCTGCTTGTGCATGCGAGGCATTGATGAGACTTTGAAGAAAAATCTTCAAACATATCATAAATATTTCATATTTACATGTATGTAATCAACTCGATGTGGTCCAACTCGTGCGAGCCCCAGTTTCCCAAAATTTCGGCCTACACATCATGCAGAAGTTATTAAGCACATCCAACCCCATTTCCTTTCTGCTTTTTGTTTTAATAAGCGGCTTCTTTAATAACGGAATCCAACTCGGAAGGATTTTTTTTTTATTCCACACGACTTAATTTATTGGCACAAATGTTTGTCTGAAATACGTGTAGTATTTTTTTGCGAATTTTAGGCAAGCTAGTATGAGCTGAATTTTCGGCATCTCAACTAATTGCTCTTAATGTTTACGAAATTATAAATTGCTGTAGTTTTTCGGTGGCACTTGTACCGAAAATCCTCCGCCAAGAACATCAGCTAAATTTCGTTTTAATGTCGGCGAATTTGAAAGTTGAAAAGGATGATTCGGTCTTTGTAAAATAGCGAACAATTTTTGTTTTGCATTTCTTCTTCCTGGAGTTGTGTGTTGGTGGGGAAATGGCGGGTCTTTCATATTTTACACAAGCTTTTAGTCTAGGTGAAAACAATTTTTTTTTGTGTGGAGTCGGTGGAATTTACATGTTCTTTTGCCACACTTAAATCATTGATACACATCCTCTATAGTGTATTTCAGTTTGAGTTGAATGGGCTTTTCGCTTAAATTCGTGAAAGAGGATGGTAAAACTGTATTTGTAGGCTTACCATTTTGTAAATCATTCATGCAATACTTGATTACATGTTTGAAATACTGTCGATTTTATAAATGTTTCCATATTTAATAACAAAATTATGGTATTGTCATATGGATACTGTCATGAGGTGAATTCAATTTAACCTATAAGATTAAAATACATATACTGTAAGTCCGTACAAACAGGTGACAATTTCTGAATAAACTTAAAGGAAGTCTGTGTAGCCTTGCATCATTATTAAGATTGTATTTTATTTTAAAATATTTTCAAAACTTGTTGTATTTTTGTCCTCGTGCATCTCACGGTTCTCACCCCTTTTAATACAAAGTAACAGCCGTTAATTTGATAAGTTTTGCGGCGCTATTTACAAGCTTTATTTTTGGTAAACATTTCCGGTGGTAGTTTATCATACCAAAACTTATCATTTTTCGTTTAAGCCGAAAGTTTTGTTTTAAAAATAAATAAAAACAATTCAGCATCAAAGGCGGCATCAAAAGGCGGAAAAACGATATTTTAAAAAATATCATTTTTCTTGATAGCATGCGTACACTTTAAACAGTGTGACCACGCGGCATAGGGAATTTCCGGCTGATTTAAATGTCCACAATGGCGGATTTCGAGCAAGGATTTAGTGCTGAGGCTGTTGCCTCGTTTATTATCGAAAAAGGAGGAAAAACATCCACAGGAGAAGTTGCCAGACATTTTCGGAAATATCTACTCGATGAAGACAACCAAGGTAGGCCAGCTTTATTCAGTCGTAGCGATTCAAGAAGGGAAAACGGACATAGCGTTCCGGACCGCTCCCATATCGAGGAAGTGGGAACTTTAATCGATGTTTCGGGAAGTTTTCGTAGATTATTTTCTTCAGGCAGATTTTTTTAAAGATGTAATTGAAAGTATAGATTATCAGGATTATCATGTGAGAATGGAATTCTGGGTATTAGTAATTTCTTTTAGTTTTGACCGTTTCGTTGTCAGGGAAATCCACCTTGTCAAGGACAGTATGAACCCCAAACAGGATACGATAGGGATTAAATTTTGCTAGACGATTTCTTATTTTAGAGTCGTTTATGAGTTCCAAATCAATATTTTACAATATTTACTTCGCTGATTTAATACACTTTTTTGTTGCATGTCCGTTTAATATCTGTCAACGGTTTTTGGAATTTTTGCTAGCCTCTGTGCATTAGTAGTCTGGTCACACTTCCGTTGCTCAGCAACAAGACTCTCCACGTGGGGCAGTAAACAACTTTTTAGGGTCAAAAACTTTAGTTAAAATTATGCGAATAAATTATTACCCGTGTGTAAAATAAATATGGGGTGAAAGAAAATAAAGATTCCAAGGAAATATTGTGATAGGGTTATAAAAACCTTCACGGCACGTACGCAGTACGAATTTTAATATTTCGTAAAATTAAAATTTAAATACCCTTACAAAAACAAATAATGTTTAAATTAGTCCGGTTGTCCATTCTGAATTATCTTTTAAGTACATGTATTAATTATCTCATTATGCCAATGCAAATTCAATTGATCAAATCACATTTAAAAGCTAAGTTAAAAAAGTGGCCATATTTGTGCAAATCTTAAAAGAAAAAAAGACAACACACTTGAAAGTAAACTTTCCCGACATTTATTTAACTTATTGTGCATGGGTTTATTTAATGACACCTAAATATGCTGCACTAATTCCTTTATCTTATTTTCATCTGATTTTTATGGAAAACCAGTGTTCTAATTGGGTCTAGAGTGTCGCGATAAATGTTTAATCACATTCATTATGTTGTACAGTATATACAGTACATACCATTTATTTGAAGGTTGTATGTCTCACGGTCTGTATAATCATGACTGCAGTATTGTTTTTATAAATTCGTATGTCAAAAGGTGTGTTGCTAACTTGCGGTAGTGTTTATATTAATAACCATTGGAAAGGTGTGAAAGTTCTATAACTTACAGGGCATTCATATTGGTATTATATCAATACAAAGAAAGTTTCTGATATTAAAATGTCACTTTCTCATCTCCAAATATATAAAATAACTCTTGAAGTTATACCTACATTTTCTTTAATTCAAGAAAACGTTCTTGTCCAATGTTTTAGCTCTCAATCTGTGCAGCCATTTTCGTTGTAGCCTACATGTACCATTTCGGCCATTTATCACTTGGGCCCATTTTTGTCCATTTTAGCCAGTGCCCTGTGTTGCGCAATATTTCAGACTTGTTTTGAGTCAACTGCATGTGAATTACAAAACATCGTTAACTGCATGTACTGCAGAATGTAATGAATTAATTTCCTAAAAAAGCCCATTTAGTTTTTTTTCCCTCGTCAAATAACGACCCATATTTCCCATTAACAAAAATAGCCTTGGATGTATGCTTGTTTTGTTTGTTAATTTTAACGATCATTCGCCTGGTTTTAATTAACGCGATTGCAGGTTACCATTAAGCCCACTTGTGCAGTGCAACTCACGGAGATTGCATTCCCATAGTCATGGTTTTATCTAATTATTTGATGGCATTTCTGGCTTGTGTTCTAACCATTAACGTAAATTTCGATTGTGTCGTACATGTGTCTCTACACAGAGAGGATGTTGTGGTGTTTTTTGGGGCACGCCCAACTTTTTAATGTTTAATTGATGGAACACGTGGATGTCGGGTTGATTAAATCCGGACGAAAATATCTCGGTGATGTTCACATGTGTCCAATCGGGAACAATGACAGATGACACACGCATATTTTGATAACATTCACACAATGGATTTTGATACGGCGTTGCATATGCTAACAAGGCGACCCGCGACAATGCCACTGTCCAGATAAGGTCCGAATCACGTGTTAGTGACCCCGCCAGCGAGGCTATCTTTGGCATTTTGTCGCTTTTGGCATTTGCATAAGAATGGATGATGATAGCCCCTAAATCACGAAGATGTCGTTACCATGCATATGTGCCCCCTTTTGTCCATAGCTCATAAAAATGGCCGACGTGGAAATGTGCATACTGATAGTGACATCAAGAGTCTCAGAAGAAATGAACATAAATTAGATTTAATGCAGTACATGTAGTTAAATGCCCCAACTTTATACTTGGATAGCTGCTTGTATGGTCATCATGCAGGCTTTGTCGACTATCTTTGAAAGAGCGATTTTTGTGCCCTAGCATTCACAACTCATTGATTGACCTATAGTCTATAGTGACCAAAAATGGAATGAAAAATTTTAAAACATTGCACTACCCAACAGGGCTGATTAAAGGACAATTTTCTGTTGGTGAAGGGCCAAAAGAGATATTTGATCTCTGCTTTGGTATCAAGGAGATGATAAAGTTGAACAACGCCTTTTGGCACACACTGAGATCACTAAGAAATTGCCACGAAAATAAGGTTGGAAAAATGTTACAGGCATTGTAGACGGGTTTGAAATTGTTTGATGGGGATCTTGGTATTTAAAAATGGCGTTGTGCCATCCAACGTATAGATGTAATACAAGCTAAGCCACGTTATCTTATTAAAACTGTAGAATTCTACAATTATATGAGAAACACTAATTAAGTTTACAATTAGTTAAGCGTCGTCAGGATCTTGAAATCAACTCTGGATTTTATTTTTTTCAGAAAAAAACAAAGCTTTGTTCAGAGATTACGTAAATGCCGTGGCCACAATAAAACGAATTGAGGTGAGGTTCTTGATGCATTGTGAAGCCTATGAATAAAATGCACACTTAAGTGTGTGTGGAACGCATTTTCAATTTTTTCTTGCACAAAATTCTCTCAAATAGAATGAAAAGGTGCTAGTTTTAAGACCAGCATGGAAAAAAGACATGAACTCTGACAGTGAATCTGCTCGCTCTACTCCATGTCGCGAAATGGCTTCTTTGGGAAGTAGCTTAGAAAGTCTTCCTGTAGAAGATCCTATTCCTGCAGAAAAAGTCTACGTTAATGTCAAGGAGAAAATGGACACGGATGGCGTTACTGGAGAGCCCAGCAAGAAAAAAACAGAAAATGGCAACGAAACGATGATGGAAACTGAATATATGGAGGCGAGTGACCAACAGATTCCCATGCCCATTGCTCCTCCGAGACGCAGGCATAGCGAAAAGAGATCCGCGCCCCCTGCTGGAGTTGACACTATGCAGGTAATTAAACTTAGGACCATCTTTTTAGTTGATCAGAACTCCAATTTTTTAAATTTCTTCCCATTTTTTCAAAGTTAATTTTTAAAATGACAAAAGGCTCATTTTTTCTTAAACTTTCTGAAAACTTAGACCTTCCATATATCTAAAAATATCTAAACTGGCCTCTCCTAGCTGATGCAAGGAGTCAAATGTTCCTGCATGAGAAAGAAATAAAAATGTCTGGAAATTACGAATGCATTATTCATTTTGAATGAATTTCGTTTTCAGAAGAAAAGCGAAGAAGCAGATAAAGAAAACGAACTAAAAATCAGCGTTAAAGCTCAAGCTCAGAAAATCAACAAACAAGTTTCCGATTCACAGCTTGTGCCAGCACCATCCCAACAAGATAAACCCAAAAAGTCGGCCAGGGAATCCAGGTTTGATAAACAGGTAAGGATATATAGCTCATTTGCGTAACGAGGACATTACGAAACGGAGCGTTATATATAAATACAAGGACAGGTGCAACAACTCCTCCCTCACTCTCTAATCTCACCTAAGATTACCCTTATTTTAGTCTCTTAAAACAAACGCGAACATTCATTACCAGAAAGCTTGAGATGACCCGGCGATAAGTGACTTATACGTGCTGGGATATAAATATTTAACAAAATAAATAAAATTACCTGTTGCGAGTGAAAATTTGCCTTTTCTTAAGCTCTTGACAGGTGTTGAAAAATTGGACATCCTGTTGTGCCTCTACAAACTGATTTTCACATACGTTATGTATATAGCTGCATGCTTGTTTTCTGGATTTTATTTGCTATTTTCCCACAGTTACATTTTGTGGAGTCATATACAGGGGTGAAGTTTTTCAAGAAGGGATATCAAGCCTATATACTCAATTAAACATATACCCTTCTTCTTGAAGAAATTCGTATATATGCACATAGAGTATAGTCATTTTGTATATGCCAATATGTATTTGGATTGCCTGGCATCAACTATTATGTGGGCTAATTTATGTTTTAAAACAAACTATGCGAGTAATTTACACCTTGCTTCTCCGTTCCATCGGAGGCATAACAAGTTTTAACGTTTCAAGTTAACAAATAAATTTAAATTCGAGTTATTTCAAAGAAAACAACGTTTTCTATTCTGTAGAATCCAGGTATTTTGCTCGTACAGTTCAAGCAGTATCTCTATAAGAATGAAGGAAGCAGCTGGGTGTTGATTTCATGCAACTCAGTGGGAAAAAGCAAACACACTTGGGGGGTACAATCATAAATACAAGGTGTAATTTGTACTATATGCTGACACTCCAACCTGACGGTCGAGGTTTTTTTTTTTTTTTCCATGGTATTGCCTCTGTGGTTCTTGTAAGCTAGGCAGTTATCATCTTCTGAGCAATGACTCTGCGATTTTCGTCACGAATTGTTGCTAACCTGACTACTCTTCTCGCAACTTGCGTTTTGCATAATGCAGAAGACGTGGGACACGGGTGAAGTGGGTGGATTCAAATGATAAATGATGCACCTCTTCAGAAAAAGGTGGACCTAAATTGGCTTAATTTTTCATAAGAAAAAAAAAAAAAAACTGGAGCCGGCACTGGCAAATGAGTTTAAACTCGGTTTTCAACCTTATAATCAATGTGGTTATGGCAATTACACATTCTTTGATTTTTGTGGATTTAGCACTTTAATTTATTCTGAGCAAATTGCATGCAATGCCAATTTCGTTTTTTATTTTTTGTATACAAATGAACGAATGCTTAGTTTTGGACAATTAAGAGAAAATTTATTTAAAAAACCAAGGTTCTTTATTTGTTTAAAATTGACTAGAAAAACTAGTTTTGTTAGTTAATTCTGCTTATTGGATTCATGAGTGTTTTTTTATTTGAAACAATACGCCACATTTCTATTTACTTAAATTCTGCAAAATAATAGTTGGAAATTTCGTCTTTTCTGAAATAATATTAAAAGCATTACGTTCGTAAAGCAATATTTCATTTGTGACGAATTAGAATTGTATGTCAAATTGTTGTCCATTGTTTAAATTATTAAAACCTGTAGATGTAGACCATGTAATAATTAAAACACTAATTTCGTTATTAAATACAATAACTGTTTATACTTCTGTTTCAGATTGCCGATGACTACGACACTGCCTCAGTGATTTCGGTAGGTTGCATTTCTCTCTATTATAGAGATAAATTTAATGGTCTATTGTACGAAATTATGCTGTTAGTTTTTTCTCCTATATTGCGACGTTTCCTTTAGCTCGTGTTTTATAGAGTTGTTGAATTGGCAACACGGTGAAGGTTAAATGCTAGAGCGACAATTTGCATCGCATTTTTGTTTTTTATTTTTGGATTCGTGGCCATTTTAGGAAATGCCAGAAGGTAGAATTTGGCAGCTTTTAGCTGGCTGCCTGCATGCACTTAGTTGAACATCGGTGTTGAAAACTTTTTTAGCGAAATGATTTGAAATCAAGCGTGTAGTCTTTGCACGTAAGGATATCGGTGTCCTTAAATGCCTGCCTGCAGAATGTTTGCCCAGGGATTTGTCTGCTGAAGTTGTTGAACACACTTTTATTGGAACTTTTAAAACATTGTTAATCACTCGGGAGATAATATTAGTCGTTGCTAAATCAACGAGACAGCGTTAAAACATCTCGAAACATGGTGTAAGCAATTCGGCCTAAATTTATGTCGATGTCTAAAAGTTTGAAAGCGTTTAAACATACGCTCTCTCTTGCATAATCCACATTTTTGGGGAACGAGTCTGTTTTGGAACTCGTCTAAATTCGTTGAAGGCCTATATATGCTTATAACATAGCTTGTTTTAGGGATTCTTAAGTGAATATCTGCACTTTTGAAGCCTAAATTGACATACGTGAAGATGCAACTAGCCATGAATTACTCTGAAATTTATTGATGTACAGAAATGAGTCGTAAACAGCTTTGCATGTGCACGACTAAAAATATAACTACAAAATTTATATTGATGCTTTTTTGATAATAAATTTCCGTAAAAAGTAGTTTAAACATAAGCCCATGAAGTTTGCAAAATGTATAATTTCCAGTGCATACATGTATACAATGCAAATGTATATTATTTTCTTAAAGTGTTTGAAATATATTTGTTACATGCACTTTTAAGTTTTGATTTACTAAAAGTAAATCCTCATACAGGCGACATTGTCAGTGCATAATGACTGACATCAGAAGAATCTTATTCCAAAAAAAAAAAATTCTTTATTTTCATGATATTTGCGAAAAAAAAGATCAAACTTGCTTTCTGTTAAGCAATTAAAATATAGTTTATAAAATCATGGGATGGTATTGGCCAAATGTTTGCCTAATTTTGTTTTATATAGCTTACTTTTTGGCGTGTGCATACTCAATGTCCGTTTTAATTGAAGAACTTCTATTCGAATAATTTTCTATTCAGATAAATCCCACAACGAAAGAATGGATGGTGGTGGCTGCCAAGGCTGATTATATTGGCATGACGAAACTACTTAAGGAAAATCCAAAGCTGGCAAAGTACAAGGTAGGCATCTATATCCTATATTTGGAGGTTTTCGCGTGTTAAAAATTGGTAACAAGTTAAAAAAAAAGTTTAATTAAATTCTCCTTGACCTGCTCTGTGTCAAAAATTGAGAAGAGCTGTATGGCCGTTCTGTTCCGATTTCTTGCCAATAACTTATCCGCTATGCTACATGGTTTCAAATGGAGTCTTGGACCTGCAATTTGAAACTCGGTTATACGATCAGTATCGGTTTTGGGATAGTTGTATACAGGTACCTCCTGAAAACCAATTTACACATAGTTTTGACAAGGGTGTTTCCGATTTTCTGAAGTTGACCCTGCATCTTGGACCCCTTCGAATGGTACTATCTGTTCATTTTCCCTTACCCTCGCTTGGGTTTCCAAACTCTTATTAGGCCTGTATACACCCTGCCATGTTTTCACGAGTCATTATTGGAGTAACAGGAAATTGATGCCATTTACACCAGTTCATGACACCAGAAAAATGGCGAGAGGTGAAATAACGCGAACCATTTGTAAGCAGCTCGACACCCCTTGACCTAGGCTGGTGACGTTGGCAAAACTCCGATGAAATAAGTCTAGTACACTCTTGGCCTTTCTTTTACCTTTGGGTCGATAATTAACATAAAATTATTGCTTTTTTGCAATCGGTGCAAGTCATCAGTCACTTCAGTTGCTGTTTTGTTATGTCAGATCTAACCTTACAAAGCTCCTGGTCAGGACAAGTTTGACGCATACTGATCGAGACTTTATGGTTAATAATTGATCTTTTATCTGGTACTATAAATTTAAAAGTAATTTCATAATCTACTCTTTTTCCAAGTGTACGCAAACTGACTTTTTGAGCATCCTTGCTCGAGGATTCGTTTCATTTTAAAATGCAGCACGTCGACAGAATTTCCTCTCCTGTTTTCCAGAAAAAAACTTTTATAACCAGTATTGGATTTTCAGAAATGGCTGTGTAAAGGTGCTGGGTTGTTTAAATCTTGCTTAGCGGTTCCCCGAATCTCACTCCTGTCCAGAAATCTGAATTTCTTCGAAAAATGACTGACATATTTCTTATAGTTTTATGTGTTTGTCGCAGGTTTCTCGCGGATCATTATCCCCTTACTTGTGAGACATCCATTCGCCATCTTGTATTTTGACAGCATGGCTTGATCAGTCGTTAATCGACGTTGCTGGCAATATTTTCGGAGGACACTGTCTTGTTAGATGGCACGTTTCACCCCACTTAAATCTTTCGTTACTTTTTTTTTGTTGGCATATTTACACATTCCCTATCTCGAGTTAGTTTTATCCAGCAACAAATAACTACAAGGCCCGTATCGTGTAAACCTATTAAAAGATTTTCTTAAAAACCAAAGTGGTTGGAAGTTGGCCATGTGTCCAGAACCTAGCAAAAGTCATCTATCTCCAGGACCCTTCATTGGCGATAAGGGATCCAAGGGGTGCATGATGGATCACGTGGCAACATGCACTCCCTTCAAATTGTGATACGGATTTTTTTGTTTGAGGGGGGGTTGTTACACTATCTCATTTTGAAGCCAATAAGCCAGTGCCAGATTTTCAGTAACTGAATAATGATGGGCCTCCTACTTGAGGTTTGTTTTGGGATGCTTATCTGGTCCGCTGATGGCCTGCCCCCTGTTGTTTTTTGGACGTCTTTTTGCACCCCTTGGCTGTTTGCTTTTTGCTAGATGAATACATCTCACTTTCTGATACATACCAGAGTCGATTTCCTCCAGAGGTTGTTGCCAAACATCAGAAATCCCACTCACTTTGGCTTGGCAACACTAAACTTTGACATCTGGAAAGCTTTTACAGTAACACTTTTGGGCAGGTTAACCAGCACTTGTGTTCTTTTCACTTATCACTCGTAAAGCCAAAGACGAAACAGTCAGGATATTGCGGTTTCCTCGTCCCCCATCATGAGAAATTAGCCAGTCATTAACAGGATTTGTCGTTTATTAATACTTTTCTAAATTCAATACCAATATACACTCTCCATGGTTCCTAACACTCGATATGTACATGTATGTGCAAGTTTAGAACTTTTGATAAGCGAGCATTTATGAACATTTATGAAACATGTTCGAATCGTGTTCTAACAACTTAAATCTGGTGCTACCTATATCGTTGCACAACTCCACTTGCCATTCCCTGCTGACCGTTGGGACTACCTTCCCAATTTCGCTAGTTTTTTTTTTTTTTTTGTAGCTACGAGCGTAATGCTGTAAATTTCTCGTTGTGGTCCAGCTGTGATTTAGGACTGGAGACAGTGAGTCTGAGAGATTTTTATCGTACCTGATGACAGATGTCATCCTTGCTTTCCTGCCAGGTGGGTCAAGCAGCCATGAAATGACAAAAAATGGCGGCTTGTAGACCCACTTGGGCAGGCATTATATTACATCAAAAATGCTCCGGTTGGCACTAAAATTGATGCCAGAGGATATTTATCACTATGAATGTTGCATTGTTTATATGTGGCTTGCATTGCTTGTAATTATTAATAATAGAGCACCGCAACAATAAAACTTCATGTTTATTGTTTTGCTCAAAATGTTGAGGCTCTGGGGGTGAGGAGAATCACGGTTAAAGGTTGATGTCCGGGAAACGCTTATATACATGTATTTTTAATATTAAAAATATTAGTCGAGCTGTATCAACTCGAACCAATATTGGTGAACTTTGAATTTCATATAGCATATACCTTTATAGAGTGAAACGTGTATATTTTACATTAGTTTTATATTTACATTATATAGTTTTTGTTCTATTATGCAGCATGTATAATTATCGAATAACGTATGATTGTATACATATTTTATGCATGTTTTCCAAGTTTATACGTTGAAATTGAGAACAGTTTGAAAGATTCCAGAAATATCCATTTCTGCAGTTATAGTTTTTTTAATGGAAATGAGACATGTTAAAATAAGTATACATGTGTACATGGTAAAATTATCGGCACATGATTAACACATGAATGCATGCTGTGCTTGTGGGGCGGCTATAGACTTGTTTTATTTAAAATACATGTACTTAATTTATAACCCTTATAGATTGTGTGAAACCTTTGTTGGGTTGTGACTCAGATAGTTACGTTTACTCACGAACCATATAATTTACGCAAATTTTCGTTTGCATATACTGAGGGAACATCAACATGCTTCAGGAATTTATGAAAAGCTTTTGATCCTTTCGTTTTGGAGTTAATTTTCTGAATTTCAATTTGACAAAAATCTTGATTGTGTGGGCTACACCCTTGACGCGGCTTCCCCGCTGAGTTTTTCTAACTGATGAATGTAACATTAATTTATAAAAGATTACAGAAAAACAAGAGCGAGTTAGTGATGCAAATTTCCATTTGGTTTTTTTTTCATTCATGTTTTTGATGAAACGAATTTGGCGTAATTTGATACTTGAGCGTAGGCCTAATCAATTTTTGTTATCCTGTTCTGGCAACTTGTCTGAAGACCAAATTTCTATGCAAATTTGTTATCATCTTGGCAAAAGCAATAGGTCAGTTGTATCACCTGTTGTACATCTCAACGGTAGTAGGCTTTTACACGAACATTTCTTTTTATATCCTTTTTAGTAAGGCGTAATTTGATGTCGAACATGTTCTTGGATGTTACCTGCAGATAATGAGGTGTACAGAAAAAAGCTACACCAAATTAAGTTGGTTAGAAAGGCGGTCACTTGTTTTGTAATTTGAAATTAAATTCTTATCGCAATGTATCAAAATAGGCCTATTCACTTGTCTTCTACTTAAACTTGGAGTATAGAACACGCGTGAACAGCATGTGTGATTTATGCAGTATTATTTTATAGAAAAAGGTAAAGGGTAAAAGGGCATTGTATACAGTGAAGGCCCATGTCTTTTCGTCTATAAATGCTATTGGCACATAAAAATGGCACTGACCTCATGGGGATTTCTGATTTTATAAATTTATCCTTTGGCAATTGAATGTGGTTTGTTGTGGCTTACTTGATTCGAGCCATATGGACGTGTTCTACGTGCATTAAAACCAAGTTGAATTGGCGATTCATTTCACGTTCACGTTTTATTGTTAAACTACCTTTGATGCATTTTATACGTACTGCACAACATGTAGATCCGCGTGTATACCTTTTATATAAATGACATTTTTTTTACAATTATAACATGCCATAATATGGTCCGTACATTCGACCATGAATTGGATTGAAGTCCATAAAAACATAAAAAATATAAATAATTTTGTGTGGTAAGGCGACAACGGTATTACCTATAAGTGTATAATATATAAAAAGTATTCATTAAATTTACTCTGATGTTCCTTACTGGCTGAGTTTTACAAAACTCACTCCGTTAACTGCATGAGTATACTCAACTTTTCGTAAAAGACAAATGTGTTTTGAGAAACCATTGCTTAGGAAAATGTCATCCTAAATGACATTTCGCTACCACATTTGGGAGTAACGTGTCAATGTTTGTTTTTAAAGCCTTTTCTTCAGATGATGTCATTGTGTTGGCTGACAATTGAAATTAGTGTATTTGTGTCTGCGTTTTACGACCTGGCTGAGTCAGACATGCAAAACTGAGTCAATGTACAAACTTGTTTCTTAAAATGTTCAGTTTTCGCTTCTCATCGCCATGTGTGGTTGTGCATGGTGACTATGATGGGACAGAATAATGCGTGGATTTCCTGGAATTTGCTATTTACAATAACACTGTCGGTGGGTCATGTAAATGTCCCATGTTGAACATGGACTGATGCTGACATATTTCATGGAAACACGAGGCAATGAACTTATGAAAGAAACAAAAAAATACCCCGTTATTTAAAGGAATCTTGACGGATATATCATTATAGGTGGTGCTCACACTGTTCTTGATCCTCTTTCATTATTTTATTGCTAATCTCGTTTCTTACTTTAGGTCCATAATACGACATAATTAAGCTTCAGCTCTGTACTCATCCAGAGCTGTTGCAAGACACACCTTAGCCCTTAGCATATGACTGCTATTGTCGTTTACAGCACGTTTTTCCCATTTTAGAAAACAAGGGACCACCTGTCGACATTTTCGTTCGTTTTAAATGAAAATAGCGTCATAAAACTAGCCTTGCATCATGATAGTCCATTGTTGTAGAGTTTTTGTCATGGGCCTTGTCCGGAAGTCGTGGCATTGGCTTAGTGTACAATATCAACTCTGTAGCACGACTGTCACTGGGCCATTAACCCAGGTGCCTTGCTACTGTCGTGCAATGATTGTCTTTCGCATTGCAGGAACGCTTGTTAAGTGCATAAAACAACTTGTTTATTGTTGTTTTGTACGTGAATGCAATGTGCTTAGGCGTCCTCCAACAATTATGAGTCATATGCTTCTTTCTATAGCACAAATAGCATCGTGTTGTTTGGACGAGAGGAGGTGATGAATTTAGGAGGGATTACTCGAAAAGTTGATTTCTGTCAGGATTTTTCTTCTTCCTGTTTACTTTTTCAATGCTGTTTCTCGTGACTGTTGGTGACACAGTTATTTCACCTGCTTGATATATAGTGTCATTCTGGCTATCAAAATCCATACGGAGAAGGCTAGAAAAAAGATACAGGGGTAATAAGACAAGGCCCAGCTAATTGCAATTAGGATTAGCAAAGAGTTAACGAGGAAAGAGTAGCCCCATAAACTACTCAAGTGTTAAGTGAAGTCTGTTGCAAAGTTTCAAGATTGTCACCTGCACAGCTAACCTTCGAAACATCACATTCCTCTCATGGATGATGCGATAGCTTTTAAATACAAATTTCAGTTACTTTAAGATGCTATTGATTGGGTGTCATCAATTCATTTTCCCTTGACATTCTGCATTTTGGATAAAGGTGGTGCCATTGGACATTGGAAAGATGCCATGAATTTGACTATCATATCTGACAAATCTGCAACATCTGCTAATTTGCTCATCTGACATGTGCACATATATACATGTACATGAACATGACATGTGCGTACGATGGTTTTATTCACATGTCTTTAAAGTATAAAGTTTGTATTATTGGATGCTCACATGCCAAAATGATCAACTATACCAAGTAGATTATTGAGGCATTACTTTGGAGGCTTTTCGGTTGCCCCTAATGGATTTGCATTTGCTATTAAAAGCCTGTTTAAAGGGTTTCTCTCGTTTTTTGGAGGTTTTATAGGCGTTATATTTGCTCGTAAACGTTCGCAGGACAGGTGCTTCAGTAATGACACCTGCGATCATTTAACGTGTGGCTTATCTTTGAATTTGTTTATAGACTTTCTATTTTATTACGTTGGTTCTTGCACCGTATGTGTGTCTAAGAACAACGAAAAACAAACACGAACACTTGTATACCAGAATACTACATGTTGCGATGGATGTGTTGCATGGTTTACATGACTAAAGATAAATAGGGGGCCCGGTGAAGCTTGAAAAACCATAAAATGTAGCTTTTTTTCAATGATTTATTTCGCCTGTTGGAGCATTGCATACATTAATTTCGCCGAATTTTCGTTCTGGGGTAAAATGTTTCTTCTGGTGTTTTGGTGCATATGCTCAAATGGCAGTTTGTGGAGAACCTGCGTGCACCTGGCCCTGGTTTCCTGAAAACATTTTTCATCCTCAAAATTTCATTTTGGCATATACATGTATTTAGGTTTTTGTTTTTGCATTACATTTGCGCTAACTTGACTTGGATGAATTGTGAAGAAATTGCAGAAATGCCTGCTTGCCATAAGTCTGTGCACTGTCTTTGATTGTTTCTTTTGCTTCTACAGTTCGCAGTGGTTATACATGCATGTATTTACTCAAGCATCTGTCGTTCCTTCCATCATAAAAGCGTACATCAAAGGGCATAACATTTTATGAGTATTATGATGTCCCAAGCCATTTGGAATGTATATGCACAGTAGGATTTTTAATTATCAACTGGAATAAAGGATGATCCGTAATCTCGCAGTATATAGGCTACATATTATAGCTTTCTCGCTATTAGATTCCCAATATAACAGTACAATAATTTTTGACTTATGAAAAAATGCTGAAAATACACTGGATATAAGCATTGACAAAACATCGCCCGATGCTTATGAGAGAAAAAAAAAAAGAAGCAAAGTTTGTGTTGGGAACCATTAATTTTGTGTCAAAATAAAAGTTGTTCTGATGAACAGTATTTGGTATAGCCCTATATATAATTTCAGCAACTGTTATTTTCGGTTTTTCTTGACAATTAGCGAAATTGTTCGTTTCGAAATGGATATGTATGGCGCTCTCTGGTTCCTTGCATGGCGCCATTTCGGTGGCAGGCCACTCGTGGTATTCTTAGATAACGAACACTTTGAGAGCAAATTGTTAATTTGGTATTGGTGCAACCGGATACGTACACATGGTCGATGTATTCGGCTAGTGCTCGCAATTTGTAGTTGCGATAATGTCTGTCTTGCGGCGGCCATTTTGAATTGGGCACTGAGACGCCATTTTGGCTCCCTTTAATGTTTCTGGAGAGGGATTTTCGGCGTCTTGAATTTGAGTATTTGTTGTGAAATTTTCTTGGCCATTCGTTGAACATTTCTCATCCGAAAACACAGCAACTAGCACGGTGGCATATGCGAAACTGCCATTACGACTCGCCGCTTTAAAAACAGGATGGCTTTTCGGAATGTGCGGGTAATTTTTTCATTTTTTTCCCTGTATTTCGCTTAAAATTACTTTTGCTTTGGCTGGCGGTGCGTGCTGTTGTGTTTTACTGTCCGATTTGGCAGACTAGACTACAAATGAGCAACAACTGGTGCTTGGAGTTGTTTTAAGACAGACATTGTAAATATTAGGAAAATTCGGGCGTGATGTACAAGCAGCGGAAGCGCCGTTAAAAACGATTGAAGACACCTGTGGGTTGTACATCTTGTTTTTAGTGGGAAAATTGTGAAATTTTTGGCAAAACTCGAAATTGGGGTTTCTAACTTTTGATACAAGTGGTCAATCCTCGTGTAAGGGCGGGTATGTTAAAGCTTGAGCAATTAAGGAGAAATAATTGAGGTTGATGCACTTGCCACTGTTCCAATCTCCCCAGAAATACAAAAAATTGAGAATTTATGGGCGCCATATTGGGCTGCTGGCTACACTGTACATGCGGCGGTGACTTTCTGCACAACCTGTTGTGATACTGAAATTAGCCATCTTGTTGTGTTCAGATGAAAGTAATTTATGTCTAGATTTGTAAGCAGGAAGCGGCTTCATTTGTCCAAAGAGTAACATTCTGTGTGAAGCATCGGTGCATTTTGTCTTCCATGTATTTTTTTTTGATGACCTTTCCTGTGGAAAGTAAATTATATAGAGTCGTGGTTTATCCTAAATAATTTAAATGAAAAAGAGAGCAGGTTTTCTTGCAACATTGACACATTAAAGCCCAATGTGCATATGCGAGTACTTTCGAGAGTTCAGCAAATGATTTCCATTACGTATAACAGAAGCTTTAGGAGACTTATTTGTCACCCTGTATTTTGACGCTCTGCTAAATATACCGGAATTGCATATAGGGATTGTCGAGGAACTCGTTAAGTATTTTTATCACGTCTTAAATTTATGTTGCCCTTGTGTGTTTCAGCTGCATTCTTTTCATTTTTATTCTTTGCTTTTTTTATCCAAAATTAGCCATGAAAGCTATTGTACAACCTGTGCTTGTCATAACAATATATTGTTGCCACGTCACCCGTATTATTTATGGGGTTTAATGATGTTGCTATATGTATAAAAGTATACTTTTTTTTGTGCAAGTTTAAGAAATGAGTTATATTCACGAATTTACATTCTGTGTATAATAGACACATTTGTTAATTTCACTTTCAAAAGGTATTTGTGTGCTTCTTGTTTATAAAATAACAATATTAAAGACCATAAACGTAATCATATAGGAAAAAAAAACCTGAAATGTCAAATAAAAACAAAGTACATGTATTGAAATATTAAACTCTTGGGGTCACATATAGACTTCAGGGTGGTCGTCAGAGGGTTAAGTCATCTCAAAGCCTTGAGCACTAAACATGCTGTTATAAAGATTTGAGATCGATTTCATGCACATTTGCTGTGATGTTGAGGTCACATGGTGACGCCAGTGCCCCCTATATGCTATAACTCGATTTGCCAATTGGTTTTTGTTGGCAGCTGCTTGCAACAACTTTTCCACTTTCTTGACTTTTTGCCATTGCTAATGCTGCTGTTTATTTATCTCCGTCAGGAGCTGTCAAGCTCGCAACAACAGCTTCTTCCATCGTCCCACGCTGCGATTGGAGGGTTTTCTTCCCCATAGGAGGCTACTTTAGTTAACACCAGATAAATTAGCTGCTTTTTTGAGATCATTTCGTTGGCATTCAGCGCTTAGTTGGCATGACGACATGCTTGTCGAGGATTAGTTTCTTAAGGTAAACACAAAACATTGGCCATTCTGGTAGGCTTCTTTATTCAAAGTTGCCGAAATAATTTCCTTAGGATTTAGCCCCCACTTTGTCACCTATGCCACGTTAAACCATTTTGCTCCTCGGCTGCATGCTTGCTGTGGTCCGGTTGATCTCCAGGAATTAATGCACTTCTTGGAGGGTCTGCCATCATGGCTTTTGGTTCATGTAAAATTGAGCGATTAATCAAGCGCGGACGTCGACGGAATTGAATTATGAAGTCCAATATCAAGCGAAACGGGTAATCTGGAAGGGCATAATGAACTGCTGCCCCGGACTTAATCACCTTAATCTTTATCAAGATAGATCGTATAGTGCATAAATCCTTCGGACATGACGTACAGAAATATTGCATGGCGTCTTCAGCGTGCAAATACATGCATGTTGCACTGTTCACGATGAACAGGGTGCTATATATAGACGTATTGTCTCTAAACTTTTCAGAATTGTAGTCATGTTATATCTCAAGTATATAACAATGCAGGGTTATACATGTACTTCAAAGAATTTATACGATTAATGTTTGCAATGTAAAAACAATATTAGTTTGAGTGACTTAAGAATACAAAGATGATTCATAATATATAGATTATGAAAATTGGTTTTATTTTGGAGAAATGCATTATACATGAAATATGGTAGGTTATAAGGTATACAGCTTTTTAACATAACATGGATATTATATGAGATATATGCTGTACAGCACTTCTGAAATCGTATACTATGAAAACAAGTTGCTTTGTGCCAAAATTGCTGTTTTTCAAAAAAATTGAGTTATATTAGTAGTCTACGAATGGTCCCCAGAGTCCAATAAATTCATTTCACTATATTCATTACATGCAGCTTGCTGCATGCGGTTTTAAAGGCAAGAATTACACTCCCAAAGGGCAACGTGTTTAACGCATGTTAGGCAATGGTAACAGCGCAGTTTGCCATGTTTCCTAACCAGTAAAATATTTTCAATAATATTGCTCACATGTATATATATAATAGTCACGCAGTATATGTCGTTAAATGTGGTGAAACCAAAATAAAAAAATTGGACTTTTTCCAGAAAATGCTGCGGAAAATTCCAAAGTTTGGGTATTTTCAATCTTTTTTTATTCATTATAGCATGTAAATGGTATTTTTTATCCAAAGAGGACTCGCTTCAGAGCAGGCATGCATGGCATTGTCAATTTGAGCGTTGATACCAGAGCATCTGTAGCCAAAACAAACATTGTCAGTTGACAGACACTCTGCGACTTGTGTTCTTTGGGAATGCGTAAACCTTGTTAAACAAGTAAAATTGTGCAATTTAGCGTAGGCCATTATATGAACTGTTTATGTTGGCTTAAAACACAATTGCGTTCCTAAGGTTTTTTTTTTATCCAATTGCGCTTAAAATAACACGTTAGATGGTGATGTCGTCAAATTCTATATTTAGTTTATCAAAGTTATTGAAACGATGCAAGAAGCATCATTTAAAAACTTACAAAGAATCAATCATAATTTACAACATGTGCAATGCTTCTTAAGTGCATATGCCCATCATATATTGCAACCAAAATGTGACACCTGCTGTGACATATACAAGACCATTTCATAATATTATATACTTGCTACAATTTCACTGTTTCCGGCTCTTGGCTTCATCTTGTTATAGTCAAAAGTTGTCACACCCAGTGACAAAAAAAATTGTCGAGTTAAGTAAATTTCCACACCATGCAAAGCAAATGTGCTCAAGAAAACTACACCTTAATTTTCACACACTTTGACCTCACTTAAAAAATTAGCTGCCAAGTCTTAATTAGGGTTCCTCCACCATTCTCTCGCACTCCTCACTAATATCTTTCTTAGGTTTTTTTTTTGTGTGGTGGGGAATTCTGGAAACCAGTACGAGGAAAACATTAGTCTTCGGTTATCAGCAGTTTAAAATCAATTCGGTTTGACAGTTTATGTCACGAATGGGTCCATCTTGTCCCACTCGCTCCACCTCCCCCACCATCACCGTCTTCCTTTGTCTTTAGACGTATAGTGAAAGCGTGAGCCTGTGATGTCATCAATCTTGTGGGTATTGATAGCCAGTGCCAAAGGTGGAGCCGGACAGGCTGAAGAAGGCTCCTCCAGAAAACCATTCCTGTGGTAATAACTATATTTCACCAAATGCCCCTGTAGGGATATGTCTACAGACTTCCAGCCACTCTTAGGGAACTTTAGGAATGCGGACACAGGGTTATACTTCGAGGAAAAGTTAAGTTTTCGTCTCGATACACGTCTTAAATCTCAATCTGCTTAACCCGAAATCTGTTCTGTTGATGTAATAGCTCTTATAACAACGTAACATTGTGTTCTTTGATAAAAAACGAGCTGTTTTTATCACACATCTTTCTATAGGGTTCTCCAATATGGCCGAGACATTTTTCGACGACCAATTAGCGTTGAAAGAGAATAAAATAGGATTTAATTGTATACGAACCTGTATACGAAAATTTTTTTGCGGATTTTTTAAGGATTATGGTTATTTATGCAATTACGTGCAGAAATGTTAGTAACGAGTATTAAATTGGCGCAATACTTGATTAGTGGACCTTTAGGAAAGTTTTCTTCTGCCTAATTGCTGCAGGATTTTAAAACAAAAATAGTTTGGAAACCAGCTTATCGTTAAATTCCTGCCTACATTTGGGCTAAAAAAAACAATCATAAAACCCAAGGTAAACCTATCTTTACCAAACTGTAAGACAACATTGACCCTCATTAGCGATGTCCTCAGTGTCCACTGAAGGATGTTTGGTAATATTTGGTGGCGCCAGCGTTTCTCCAAGGCACTGGACAAACGCCATAGCGGATCGAGTGACCACAGTCCAGACACTGTAATGGCTTTGAGGAATGGACATTATTTCCCAGCAATCCTCGGGCTACCGGATGAGAGACATGGCAGGACATAAACAAAAGTAGAACCCTACGGGGGAAATTTTTGCAACGGAAAGGGTTATGACAAAAATTTGCTATTCTAACTAATTAAATTAACAAAGACAAAAGTTTTTTTTTTCCCAGCAGAAGTGGTGGGGTAAGGGAAAGTAGGGGTTGTGGGGTAGGAGGGAAAACTGCCATTGATGGAGATATGGGCTATAGGGGTATAGATGCCTGCAGACTGGCAGGGACACATGTATGTTAACAAGGTGGGCGGGCAACTGTCACTGTTAATGATTCTTGATGGCAGCTCAGAGTTAGTTACTGTCAGAAAATAATTACTGCAAGTGTGGACGTAAAGCTCTGGTTTCTGGTGGCACCAGTCTTCGTCTGCAACATGGGCTCCAAGTCTGCAACAGACTACCCTAGCTTCCTTCCTGTCCTATCCCATGTCATTTTTTGTCATAGTTTTATACCATTCGTGTGTGCCCAAACTCCCTCGAGACCCGGATCACGAAATTCCGTGTTACGCTTTGGTAACGTTCTTTACATTGGTACAAGGACGACATAACACCACAAAACTAAACCCAACGAAGTGAAAAGTAAAGTTATACATCATGCATATGCATGTATGTAGTTTGCCCAAGAACTTATAAGCTGAATATTTGGCACATTGTCTGAAATATTGACATATATATCATGTATAGTCGCATGCACTGTATGGTGCAACGATTTTCAATTGCATGGTCTCCCATTATTTATGCATGTTGCATCTATCATTTTTATTGACCTCTTGTGCCATTTTGTTTAAAATGGTTTGTTGAACACTTATATGCATTCCATATGATTTGATAGACTACCTTAATAGGGCAATGGAATTGACACAGAGCTTGTAGTCCATTTATAGTACACGGAATAACATCCCCTGAATTAATTTCATATGTTGCAATACGTTAATCCTTAAGTTGATGTTGTGAATATTTTTTCTATCTCATAGAATACTCCGTGTATTCAAATATGCCCATTTTCAATTGCCTTTACACGGAAACTATTTTACGGTGCTAAAAATAGACACCGTGAAATCGTGATGCACGAGTTTAATTATAAGACTGTTCTCTCCCAAAACTATGAATTTCATTGCCGAGCACGAATTTAACATTATTGGCTTAGGAGCCAATGTGTTTCCGGTATTCGTATACACTTTTACTCGCGAGTATCTCTAATTTAATTGAAAACACGTTTCTGTTTTGTTATGGAACAGTTGTAAAAGCCACGAAATTCAATGAAAACTCGCTTTAAAGCACATTTGCTATACATTTTATTAAGTTTGGCATGTAGCCTACAAGTAATGAGAAATGTGCTTTTAAACAAAACATGTCAACTTGTATAACACCTTTATTATAATGTTTCAAAATGAATTTTGTATCACCAATTGTTTTCTAGCAATATATGATGTCTAATAACTCCGTTTTTTTTTTCTATTTCATGTGCTGATCCATTGTAGGACTTCATTTCGGTAAGTTTCTGTTGACTATCACACTATTTCTATCTTTACATATATACATGTACATGTATGTAAAAATGTAAGGAAAATGTACATGTACATCCATCTTTCAGCACGTTTATTGGCCTTCGTGACCTTATACAAAACCCGTTCATCTCTTATTAAAATTAGTTTTAATCCCCTAATTGCTATAACAAAGAAAGGTCATGTGATGTTCGCACTTTCCCTGTTTAACTAGTCGTTATAAGAGTCGCTGTCATTGCTGAATGCTCATGGGAGTCTAAAGGGCATGGTTGACACGCGGCTTAATCAGGTGTGATTCTTCCGTTGGGATTTCATCCTTTGAAATGTCTCCCTGATTTTCTTGTCAATCTTGTGCATTTTTCTGAGGATTTTCATCTTTGTAAGGTCATACGGTGTCAGAGGTCCATTATGCGGTCAGCTCCTAGTGCACGTGCATATGCACTTCCCATCTTTTCTTCGATGCCCATTCTGGTGTTGTCACTATATAGGGGAGCTTAACAAAAGCTGATCATTACTTATCCTTATTCCCGTGTCCTGTTTTACCTTTTCTCGCTCATTGTAAAGCCAGCAGTCCGAGTGTCACGCTTAATTCTTAAACTAAAAATAATGAATGTAATTCTTCCAGGGGTATTCCCTCATGCATCCGCTGCCACAAGCGTTTAATTTACAACTATTTTTGTGCGTGCTATTTTGTAAACCATTGTGAAAATTGAGCCTTCAAGATATTGTATGACGAGCGTAGAATTCTTTGCATGCAGTGGACAATGCTCCTGCATGTGGAACCAAAAAAAAAAAAAAAATTACACGCCTCTTCACAAAATGATCCCTTCCAATTTGCAAGATACACCTCAACGTGTTAATGTTTTACAACATCGATGACAAAGAGCCCGAGATGTTGCTGCGTCATAATGTACCAAAAGTGACATGTGGAAAAAATTGTCTATGGTATAGTTGAAACGTCGAATTGAAGAGTCAAGTACACACCTATCGAAAATGGATACATTGATAGACAACACGTGGGATTAAAATCATATACAAGGCTATAATTTTTAAAAGTTTCCCATAAGAAAACATATTTGCAATGATGGCTTGATTATTGTAAACCAATATTTATATCTCAAGCTTAATATACACGTTTGCCACAGTATTTAAATGATTGTGTTACATGTATTAGAAAGCCAAAAATGCGTTTATTAAACAGAAACTTCGGTTTTATGAACTGGTCAAATAACAAATTCTCAAAGTATGCGATGGCTCAGTTGTTAATATTCGTATTTTCGTGGGCTTTGGATTTTTTATTCCGCCATGTAATGTATGCATTTGGATTTAAAAAAATGTACGATGCAGAAAACCATGCACACTATTTACAATAGCCAGTCATGTCCAGTGGGCTACACTGGAGCGATATGTCAGACCAACATGTTTTCCCCATTTTTATAAAGGTGGCACATTTTTTTTCTTCTTCTTTTATTCCTTGTCCGTTCAGTCAAAAGTTGGAAGACCTCTACCCTGCTGCTCCATGATTAATGTTTCTCTCTGTGAGGTCGTGCACACCAGGGGGCGTCCAAACAATGCTAAATCAGTTGCCCCATTGATATGGACCTGTCCAAACTGCTGCTCTCACTTTTCAGGTGGTTGGGCTCCTGGGCGGAGGAATGCCTATACCAGCACCAAACCCCTTTTGCCATAACCTAACCAGTATAATCCTCTTTTTTGGTCAATTTTCCAGTTTTCCTCTTAAGCCGCAATTGTGCTTCTGGCTTGAGAAAGTACGGCTGGCGTCGACTTAAGAATTAAGTTTGCGTGAAAAGCCAAGCATGTCCACCAATATAAGCTGGTCATTTTCTGGCCTTAACTCGCTTCTTGGTCAGTGGTCAAGAAGTTGTCCCAGCTAGTGTCCTGAATCCATTCATCCGTGCAAAGCCTTTGACTTCTGTCAATCTTGAGCGATTTTTTTTCAAGAACGGAAGGAGGAGAAATTGCAGCTTCATGAACTACTTTTTGGAGATTGGCAAAAAGGGGATTTATATGTTTGTGAGGATTCGGGAAAATCCAATCTTTTTACATTTCTCGCTCTGCAGGAGTGAACAGCGGAGGGAAACACTCTTTTGTAGACATTCAGCAGGATTTTAAGACTTTCTTTGATCATCGACTATATTTTAGAAACGTTTGCTTGGCGAATGACTCTCATGAGTCTCATCAGTGGGGGGTCTTACCAAATAATAAGTGTCTTATGGTCTTAGAATGCTAAAAATAATTGCTGAAAGATGTATTACCACGTGAGATGTATACAATGGACTTACATTTAAGACTATATACCTGTTGCAAAGTCGAAGATTCAATGGTCGTTGATATAAGGGGGCATGCGTGCCTCATTCCTAAAGTTTGATTTCTGGAGAGTGTGCATGCATGCAAGAAGAATAGTGACAAGAAGTTGGTCGAATTAGACCTGGTGTGAAATTCCTGCGTTACCTAATGGGCCGTGCGCCCTGCGTCGCATGACTCGCGAAATCGCTGTAAAAGTCTCCATTTTCAATTTCCCCCTGTAGATGGACGCAGGTGGACGCGCCGGGTACCACATAAATATTAAAACCCCACGCGCAGGGGTTATTTACGGATGTTGTCAGTTTGTCTTTTTATCGAAGTCATGACTCAAAAAAATGGCTGCCCTTCTTCATGACATGCCTATTACCGGTCGAAATTACGAGCAAAAATGCAAAATCACCTATACAAATTTCGGCCCTGATGGGGGAGACATTCAGGGGTCACTTAAAATGCTTGTCGCATACCTACTAACTCATGTTAAATTACACGAAACATGTCAGTGAGATAAGCCTGCATGCATGTGTAACGGAATACATTTTCAAGAAATGCCATTCGGCGCATTGTTTTTCGCCAAATTCACGCTTAATTAGATCATTATTTCGAGTAAATTGATAAGATTTTTGCGCCTTGTTTGCAAACTTTTTTTCTCTTTTCAAATATGACCACTTGGCAGGTCTGCATTAAAGGTTTGACTTATATCTTGACGCTTTCATGGTCACAAGCAGGCATTGTTTATGTGGGAAACTAATATATGTTCAGGCATCGACACATCAAACTTGCGTGGGAATATGGCTCATGCATGAGTCAGGGATTCAAATACTGGTATATAAATATTTTGACCATGATAATGGTGGGTCTTTTCTTCGTATGCTCGTTTTCAACTTGCAAAATATATATGGGAGATATTTTCTGATTAGTATATAGCTTATCATCAACAGCTATAGGCTCAACTGCAAAAGAAATGAAGAAAAATCTGATTAAAATACGTAATAAAAAAGAATAAAACAAATCCTAGCTGTTGTTACCTTACTTACAGCAAGATAACCGAATCTTGTCATGTATATTTATGCCTCAAAATGTGGTGGACATCTTGTAGAAGATTGTGCATTGATTTCAGACAATATTACACCTACATACCAATAAATGTCAATGTGGAATTCGTCCATCATCAGTAAATACCTTTTTTCGTTCATCCCATTGAGCACACCCCCTTTGAAATTCCTAACCGAGTATTTCAAATTAGCTTCTCTGGCATTCCACAGCGACCTCCTGCGGTGGTGGTGTTAAAAAGTCCTCCATGCAGAGTCTGCATGGCAGCCTTTTTCCATTGGTCTTTGTTGGCCATCGTCTCCATTTGTAAAGGGATTAACGCTAAGGTTAACATTTCCCACACTGGTATTGGGTCTGGGCCACCTGAAGTGCTCTGCCATGTCACTCGCTTCTTAATGAATTGTCCGAGCAGTGATTACAGTGACCACCGTTAGGGAGACGGATTGTTAGGACCACCACCAGGAGGATCCCTTCAATTCAATGGGAACTCCCTTTTTCAAAGTCTTCATCTTTGGTCCTGCTTGTTGGTAGCCATTATTACTGCAATGCTGCCTGTTTGCAATGGACATTTTGAGCAATTTTGTCCCAATTCCTGAATCGCATTCTGTTTAACATATTCAAGACCACCAAAGGAGGTTGGAGAATGTGATGGATCTTTCTGAGACTTGTTAATAGTATACACTTTGGATCAGGATGCATTTGTTAACAAGTTGACTACAATGATCTATTGTCCCACCTGTAGGTGGCTTATTACATGCACACTATAACATTATACATGTATAATACCATTGAATAAAATTATATATTGCAAATGACATTTTTCCCCAAATTAATGTAGTGTATTCTAATAAATTTTTGTTTTATTTCTTTCCATGTTACTTTTCATCTTTTTATCAACAACTTTAACTGGATTTTGTCATCTTATAGGGCGTAAGTATGCACTTTGATTAGTCATATAGTGGAATCAAACAGCTTAATTTTCGAGCTTTCAAAGTATTATTTTGTTTATTGGAAGTAAACTATAATGGCAGTTTCGTATTTGAAATCAAAGTAAAACAATTGAAAAACACAGCATCTGTAATTTAAGTATAATATCGATACATGCACATTACTTCTTTTGAAGCTACATGCATGTTGTATATATATTATATTCTCTGCAAATTCAAGCTGTTTGTAACAATATTACGTGAAACATGTTCGTGATTCATGAAATTATACTTAACATTTGTTATATTTTTCTCTTTCTTTCATGTTTTTTTTCTGCGATTTTTATCCCTTGTCTTTGCCTGTGTGGGTGGCCTTTGTCGAATTTGAATACTTGACTTTGGGTGGACATTAATGATCATTGCACAACTGCTCGTTGACCAATGGACGCCAATCTTATCCACTACGTGATATCCGGATGTCTCATCCTGTGCACTTCTGGAATGAACGTAATTTATTTGCCGATTTAACAACTTATTATAATTTTTTTTTTCCATTTTTTCCGCCTCCATCTTGTCTGGCCTTTTTTTTGTCTTCTTCGTTAACATTTTATTACTTTTTTCTGCCTTCACATGGACTCTCACTGTTTTATTTTTATTTCATTTTTATTTTATTTTTGTGCATGTCTGTGCTTATGCGTGTGGCAAATGTTTTTTTTTTGTTGCCATTGTCTGTTAAATTTACTATCCCGCTTGCTCTTTTTTTCTTTTCCCCATTGTGTTTCATTTATTATCTATTGTATGATTTTTAACAAATATTTCTTCTGTTTTACTCCATCTTTCATTCGTAACTACCGTTTTCTACGCTAATCTGAAATTTATTCTGACACGAATCAATTGACGCTAACTTCAACATGGCCACCTATTTTTTGTTGAAACATCGCAGTATGTAAGTACAAAGAATATTTTGTTATTTTTAGCAGTTTTTCGTTGCACAAGGCTGGCATAACTAATAATTTGCTACAGTACATGGTGACTATATGATTTTGGTATATCAATTAATCTTGAAGTATTTAACTCAATGATCCTCAGCATTTTTAAAGTGTTATCCAAATTCAGGTTTGGGTTATAAATCGGTTTTGAAAATAATGCTTAAAAAATAATGCAAGCAGCCTATCAAATTATAACGTTTGTCCATATGCCACAATGATCTTTGTGGCAATATGTTATGCTCACAGATGGCAGGGATTGTCCCTTCAACATTATATGCCTGGAGCAATCTTGCTGGTGCCTCAAATGAGCTACACAAAACCACACGAAGGAAGTTGAACATTTCCTCAGATGCATCCTTGGGAAGTTTGAACCTTTTTTTTTTATCTTGCCTGGTTTTTATGTGCCAATGAAATACATGAATGAAACGGGATGGGTGTTTTGTTATTAAACTTCCGCTGCCAGGGAATGCTCAGCAGATAGTATTATAATGAACGGTGCAGTAGGTTAAATGAAAGATTTGACCAAATATAATACGTTATAATTGGCTCTAGCAGATATTTTTTCCACGACCCAGCATTTTTTTTTTTGGCACCCGTAAAATGGATCCTTGAAGCGATTCTAATGCTAATTATAAAACTTTGAGGTAAAAAAATCACATTAGTTCAAACCAAATTTATTTTTTCTCCTGACTCATGATTTTTTCCCATTCGTCCATCCTTTCTGATCGTTAACTTGTCGATCATCTGGCTAGCAGTTCTGGATTATGGCGCTTTCTTGCTTTAGTTTACGCCTTCTTGTTTCTTATTTGTTTACGAGAGATAAAATCCTAATTATGAGGACCGCACACGTAAGTAAATTGGAAAGCTGCCACCCAAGGCTTCCTTTCAATAACATATTTCTAGATTAACTTTTAATAGGAGTTTAGCTTCTGACTTGTATTTCACAATTAATTAAATCCTGAATGGAGGATTTCCTAGCAACAGACAAAAAATATTCCATTCTGCACCGATGTGGTGACTGCAAGATATATGTAATTGGATTAATTGTCCATGCTTGTGCATGTACAAAACAGCACGTGCAATTGTGCAATCCCATTTGTTAGCAAATAATGATGCTTTCATGATTTTTAACTTTTTGTGGGTTTGGTACCATATCTTTGTTGAATAAGAAGGTTAGGGACCATATGAAAGTGTAGTAAACATGGCACAAATGCTGCCATCTAGTGCCATTTTACTTCAGGCAAGGGTCTCATGCAGAGTTTTTCCTTTGTCTGGTCTAGAGAATGGATGTGATACTTGATGAGCCACATTGTCATCATTTTGATGAGCCCTTATTACAACTTAAGTTGCATTTTTTTAATGATTGAAATCTCCACATGAGGTCAGCACTCGAGATTCAATTCATGGATTAAGTCTCAATCTCGGATGTCATTCTCCGTGTTGAAGCCAATGAATCAGCTGCTTTAACAATAATACGATAATAATAAATCGACCATTGATGTCAAGGAATTAGAGAGCAACGGTTAAGGGAGAATATAACGAGAAGCATTCAACAAGCTTTATACGTGTTTGATAAACATCGATGTGTGAGAGCTTTTTTCTCATGAAAAATGTTGAGGTGACCATTTGATAGGGGCATTGTATTTACAACACATTGTCGTTGGATCACCCGGTGAGCTCTACGATTTGTTCGAGGCCATGCATATGTTGGCAAACCCTCTTCCGCTAATATTGAATTTACTGGGAATGTGAAAACTTGTAAAATTATTCATGATTCCATGTACTGTTTCATTCTCAATTAAGTTGGGCACATTCATTATCATCCATATTACACCAATTTGTTTTCTCTCCTTGGAGGTAATTTTTCAATTGCCCACTCGCTGGTTTTCCATGACATTCTACTGGTTGGAAAAATTGACCAAACCTTAAACACTCGTGTAGTCCATTAAAAGTGCAATTGACACGGCTGCCATGCTCGATCTTTGTTGAAACCCCTGTTGGTGGATAACCGTATTCTGGAGTAGGCTTCCCTCGTGGTATTTCTGCTTAGTCACTCGCTTTATCATGCACCACCACCACCACCACCACCATTCTCATCATCATCAGTAATGGTATTAGGGCCTTGACCATTATCATTTTTCGATTCATCCATCTCTTTGAAATCATCTCTCGCTGTAATCTACTTGACATTGTCCATTCGTTTGCTCGACGAAAATTTCTCATTGGGTGGCAAGTTTTTTTCCCATTAAAATCCAGTGATATATCTTCCCGCAACGCTGTTAAGCTAAATCGTATTTGTATTGTTTAACCTCGGGTGCATATACATGTACTGCATGTTATACAAATTCAAATGGCAGTTTTTTTGGGTTCGTCGTGTTTTTACTCAGATTTTCTCTGTGTATCCCTCTAGTTCCTCAGATGGCCTTTCGAAATGATAAGAACTCCATAACAGCCTTCATTTTCGATGATATATATACCACATTTTGTATAAAACTTTTTGAAATGTTGTTTCTCTGGAAAAATTAGCAAAGTATTTTTTGAAAATTTTCCCATCCAAAAGTTGGAACTTAACTTCATCGTGACACTTGTCAATCAGGAAATTGTCAAAATTGCCACTGTCAATTATACTTGCCATGCACTGTGAAAATTGCGAAATGCAGGTTGATAGTGTTATGCTACTCTACCAAAACTCAAAATACTTTTAATTTGTCCATATTTGGTTGCAACTGCCAGGCAATTTAATTAGTCAATCAAAAATGAAGGTTGTAAGGAGAACAATTCATCGTTTATAAAGGACAATTTTTTATGAAAACGGGAGCATATGAGTATACTTTAGTATATTTGTGCCATTCTGTTGGCTTTGAACTTCTAACCTCTAAAATATATTATTTTAACGAGCTCTGTCACGTGCTAACGTCCATTGGCTGATTTTTCAAAATTGGCGCAAGTAATTTCACTGTTGCTGTTGTTTTCCCATATAATCTTGTCCAATCATGTTCTCATCCGAATCACAAAGCATAACAATATCCCATTGCTGATAACAATCGATGTGTACGGAGCCTTACTTTTGTTCATTCGCCGATGTAGAACATTCGGTAAAGTTATTAGTTTCTTGTTATTGTTTTGTCACGCTGTGGGAGATTCGCTCAGGAAGTAATTTATATCGAAGCCAAACTCATTAGTTTTTTTTCGAGCCTTTTTTAAATATGATATTTGAGTTGTAATGGAAGTAAATGAATTCTGACTTCTAATTGCCATAGTCATTATCGCGATGCAGATGAAATTGATAATTTTTGTTCAGGGCGAAAAAAGATATCAAATTAACTCGCTCGGATATAATTTTTGGGATTGCTCATGTAAGAATTGCGTGCTTATAAGCCATTTTATGGAAAAACGAAAATTACACTTAGATTGAAAATATACTACTTTTTAAATACTTTGCACAGAATGTGAAAGGACAATGTTTCTACTTTGTTTGCCTTTATTTTTACATAAAATAAATGTAGCAATCTGGAATTAACACTTGATGCATTTGGTTCAACAGGATATCACTTTTTAACGATTTTTTAACATTATAATGTATGGCTGAAATTCACCTGTTTGGATTAAAATTAGCTTTCATCGTCAAATTTGTAAATTTGCCGAAATCCTGTAGTGATAATGGTATGATTTATTTTTGAAATTTTCTTATAACCGACATTAAAGTAGAAAAAAAACACCTGTTCATCATTTTGTAACTTGTTTTCTGCAATTTAGATCGATGAAATTGCCCAATATCACCTGTACCAGTCGCAAATAGTCGAAACACGTTGAGAATATATAATGCTTGTAAGCTCTTGAAAAAAAGTCGAACGAAAGCAGGGTCATTTAGTATTTTTACTAACATTTTTCTTCATGGAAAATGATTAATTTGCTATCGAGCATTATGGATTTCCTCGGTATTGTATGGGGGCGCTGCGAGTTTGATCCTGACAAACCCAAATTCCTAAAGTGACATTTATAAATATGATTATTTTTAGGAGGGTTCGTCTCGTGGTGCTAGCTGCATCTTCTCTCACGCAAATTTTACATATGTTTCTAACAATATGTCCTTGTACAAAAGATGGATGATGGTTGGTCTGTATCTGATGTTCAAAACCCTATCACTTCTCTATTTTTTTTCTTCTTCACACTTTTTTTTCCGCTTTGCCAGCATCATTTATATTTCGTTTTTCTAGCAAAGCCCTCCTCTCCACCTCCTCCATATTTTTCCAGTAGTGAGTTTTTCATTTTTTTTTCTACTAGTATACTATAGGCTCATCGCCATGGCAGCGCCTCTTCGTTCAAATTGGCGAAATATGAGACAGCAAAAATTTAGCACGATTTTTCTGCACTTCATTAATCACAGTTAGTAGAGAGACAAGCCCACGGTTGCGAGCAATGGACGTGTATATTTGCGCTTTTATTTCCCTTATAATAACATGTACATAACATTTAAGATGGAGGGGTTATTTGGCAACGTGAAGTGGGGGCTTTCATAAATATTGATACGTTGACTGAAAGGGCAAATGAAAATATCAACCGCAGATGATCAATCGACGCTTAAGGGGGCGCCACCTGATGGCGTCATTGCACGATTAAGAAGTGTGACAGTCATTGCAGGATGGCAGCTTCAATTGATTATATGCAAACTATGCAGTTGCGCCTGTGAGGCATACTAGAATACACTTGTTGAGCATATGCAAGAACATGCTCTGTCTGAAGACTGTGATGGTCATGCAGGCTATATATTATTGGAACTGCATGCCATGCATGTGCAATACTACTCGTTCGAAAAATTTTCGTGCTCAACTGAGCAGATCTTGGGTCCATTCAGTTGTGCATGAAATTTTTTCGAACGCATGCATGGCACACGTGCTTAATTTTAAATGTGCTCAAATGTCCAGGAGTGCTCAGCTATCTGAGTTCACCTATAGTATACACTGGCTTTTAGCAAAGCACTTTGAGCAAAAGAACCACGTTTTGTAGATTGCTACAATGTGCATTGTAGCATATACGTTGGACAATATTGCTATAACAAGACCATGCAGCTGGAAAATTGTCCTTCGTTATTTCTTTTTGTGACATTAACCTGTAGCTACGACTTCCGTGCAACTTTTTTACAGTTTTTGACTGTAAGTTCACATGTGGTGCTGAAATAATGAGGCTGAAACTGTACTACAATGAACTTTATTTTAATTTTTCGACATAACAATGGACAATATATCTTGACCGGTTTATAATTATTACGTCTTCATTAGTGTTGCGATTTAATTAGGAGTCGTCAACTCCTCCTCTTCCTTCTAATTTCACATCCGAAACGCATTTTTCGGTGGGTAACTTTTTGATTTAAAATGATTTTTTTGGTTTGTGTTCCGTTTTTAATGGACCAGAACAGAGTAACAATTTGGATAACCTCAGAAAAATTGCAAAATGGCGATCTGATCCTTGTAACTTTGTAAGATATGCTTACAAAGTTTATCAAGTTTAACGAAACTAAACTAAATCAAAAGCGTATATACTGTATACAAATGTCACGAGCAATTGCATATAACAAAACAGTTTAATGAATTTACAACCATCTTATTCTGCACATGTTAAATCAGTGATAGGTTTTTGATTTACTTTCCTGAACCATTACTTTTCGTAAAGTTTTTTTTTTTGCCCTAAGAACTTTGAGCTTCTTTTTGAAAACTTTCTTAACACGCTTGGACGTTTGGTGGCCCAGTTGCTTGATTGAGTGCCTGGTGTAGGCTTACCAAATGCCATTTTTTGTAACGGAAATATACGGTATAGAGGGTTCTGGTAGCGTCATAAGTGACGTTGATTGTTTTTGAAGGGTAAAAGCCATCCAGCGTATCTCACATCCGAGGCAATAATAACACTGCTGTTTCGATAGGTTTTTAGCACATTGTGCACATGGTGGCCAATGACTTGATGGCCTTTTAGTTACTAAAAAAATATGAAGCAGCATTCCTGGGCTTCATATGCCGGATTAGTCAGTGTTTTTCTCGTCTTTGGATGATTTTGACAGTGCTGTTATCCTTTGGAAGAAACCCTGACACTTGCCTCTGACATCTCATAATCAAGGTGAAGTTTTTAATTGTGTAAGACCCCACTGACACTACAACCTTTTTTCGTAAGCTAACAAGGATGATGGTGAACACACTTGTTCTAATATAGTTTTACAAATTTTACATAACAGTCCAGTTGTTTAGCCAATGTTTGACACGCTTTTAAATTGCATTGTACGTGTTGTTTGAATGTTTTTACCTGTTTGGTACTAGGGAGTTTTTCCTGAATTTTTATCAATGGGAGTATAGGGTTTATCGTCCTCTTCAGCCTATGATACAAGGTAGCAGCATGCGTTTGCTCGAAAACATGGCGATCACTTTACATTTTGGCAATCATGCATGCAAGACCAACATGTCGAGCGGGTATTTAAACATGTGTAAGATGCACTAACACATGGACCAACATTGTGTTGAGCAGGATCAAGTTTCCCTCGTGCATTTTTGATGGCTGTCATCTACGCCTAAATCATACTGTAACGTCTTCGATGTAGCTAACAAACGAGAAAAAAAAAGTTATGTGAACAGGGTACGAAACTGGGTCCTGTAGGTGTTATCGTTTAGCAAACAGATTAACCACAGATGCGAGGCATTCTGGGAAGGAAACACACACTGGGTGTCTTGTCTCCATGATTGAAACGACTTTCAACAAGTCAGATATCATTTACTTGATGTAAATTAAAATGTGGGTTTGTAGCAGCAGCGAACAATTAAAGATGAACTCGCCAAACCCACGTTAACTTAATAATAACTTGATATAATAATGTCTATACAAAGGTCACATTCTACATCATTTCCATATTTACCTTTAGATCAAATTTAAAGAATTTTTGACAGATTTTTATGACCACCAACATAACCAGCTAATGATTCAGTTGAACATTTATAAAAAATATTTAAGGGTCCAATTACAATGCATACTGTTCCAGTACTTTTCACTGGGGTTATAACCCCCAGATATTGGAGAAAAACCGTGCCATGGTCAATAATAAATTACGTTTAATTACCATTCATAACATCCACCCTGTATAGAGAAAACAGGAAGCAAACGCGGTTTTATCCTACGGGGTGATACAGTTAGCAGCTGCTATTTGCTCGTCATTTTTTTTTTACTTAATTTTCGTAAATTTTATCAACTGACATGAAATGCTGTTAAGCTGTTTTTAGGCGTCATCTGATTGAAATGAAATTTAGCAAATTGCTGCGGACATCCAATTTAACAGCCAAATGGGCATCTATTACGCGACTCTTACTGGGTCATCTGTTAAAACCTATCTTTTTGGCCAGAAAAAGTGTTATATGAGACGAGCAGATGGTCGCATTATAAAATAATTAAACGTTAACCTATCGTATGCATTTTAAGGGGATTAATAATTGGGACCCCATGCTAGGTCTCTGACATTACCAAAACACACAGCGGTTAAACGGATGAGCACGTGATCATTAAATGGGCTTTAAACTGATCCTTATGTTGTGAAACGCACGCGTGCGATTTTGGCACATTAATTGGTTGATGGTTACTATAGGGGGAGTTGATGACCAAAAGCATCCTTTATATAAGAATTCAATGTCTGATTCATGACTATATATTTATTTATTTTTATTTAATTCATATAACACTCGAAGAGTATACACCGTATAACATATATGTACATTTCAAGAAAATACGAAAATAAATGCGACTTTGAGACTCTGAGACTTTGAGATGCACGTTGAGACTCAATATGAATTGTGAATGTACATGTATGGAGTAGCAGCTCAATTTTGACACGATATATGTGAATTGTGTTTATGTATTTTGATAAAAACACGTACATTCCATGTCATATCATGTATAACACGTTGTTATATCGTATCTTAATCCTGTGTATAGGAAACTTATTTCTTAATCGCTTTATATACACATGTACGTTTTAACACCATTATTAAATGTAATATAGCTGGTTCTTCGCAGCAAGGGCATTCTAATTAGAGGTTAATAATTCACCTTTCTTAATTGCTATTTATGTTTCAAACTTTTATAGCGGGCTTTTAATTTTATAGTTCATAAATCATGCGTGATAATAGCAGATAAGTTGGCTATCATTATCTGACATCTTCATATTTAGAACGTTTGAAGATTCAGTTTTAAATATTGTAATATATATCTATGTAATCCGAGGGTAATTACAGGTCCACGGCACACCGATGCAATATGTTAAAGTTTTGTGTTTTTATTTTGCCCAAATCCACCTGCATCGCTGTAACTAGCATTCAATTAGTGATGTCAGCTCGTTTTACCTTTAATCCATGACAACTGCAATACAATCTTGATTGCAGCATTTTAAACGATGTATAATGAAGCCTCGTGTAATGACAGCGTACATTTTGCGGTTTAATATATGGGAAGTTGGTTGAACTGTCCAGGGGGCCCTGCTTTTAATGGCTCTCTCACTTTGCTTTTGTTCAATATCACAACAAATGCTGATAACGTAGATTTTATCTGCCGTTTTTCTGCATTTAAAAACAAATTGGCCCGCAAATTAATAGTTCAGCTGTTGGCCAACGGGTTTATAAGACGCTTGAGAGCAGATGATAATTACGAAATTTCTCACATTTTATTAGCATTTTGGCTCGTGTCTAAGGTGTTGCTAGCTCTTTCTGTTTCATTTTTTCGGATCATATCATTGGGCACTGTACAGGGTGGCGCGAAAATTGAAACTATAACAAGTAGTATACAGTTATACATGTTTGAAGTAACGTATTCCTATTTTTCATTTTATCGTGAGATTAACATTGAACATAATGCAATAGGTATATCCCATGAAAAATTGTAGTTTACAACACGTATTGTTCGCTACATATCACATCTGACAACATTCGATGCAATTTTCAAATTCTGATTCTTATTCCCATATATGACTTGGGCCAAATAATTAAATAGTGTACGTGTCGACGATTTAAAACATGTGTTTACACCATCATTTTCATGTCTTTGACATATCCCATTACACTGTCAATATTGATAAGGACTAATTTGGCAATTTCATGTTGTATAAATTTGTGTCGACAATAAGCCTCGTTTTATCCTGGCTTGACATCAGGTGCTCAAGTCCCATTAAATTAATTGGGCAAAATGATTGGCCCTGCGGGGGGTTTGTCTGTTTGTTTTCCTCCGTTGGTGGTCCTTATTATTGTTGGTTTTGGATGAACTCTTCCTCTGTAATTTAGCCATAGCGCTTGAGTAAACGTGTCAACTTCAACCCTTCCTACTTCCCGTTAACAGTAAGCAATACACGTTTATTACGCACATTAAACGCTTTAATTTCCAAACCTAATTTCAGACGGTTTTGTTCGTGTGCGTTTTGCCATGGACGTCAGAAACGGCTTTCACTTAACGTATATATATATACGAATGCACGGGGGAATGAAATTTAATTTAATGTTATATATGTGCAAAAAAAATAACCCCTGATTAACGTATCCGTGAACCATTATTAAATTCCAGTCAGCTGGCTTTTCAAGAAGGAGTTTGTACGGGAAAATGTCCTACCCGAAATTATAGGAATCGCCAATGATGATAATTTGCATTTGGGGGACGCCCATAAAATTTTCGCAATAGCCCTTACTTTTCTTATTGATTTTATAATGTCAACTTAATTATAGCGTTTGAAAGTTGGTCGCGACTTATTTCAATAACGTTATGTTTATTGTCTGCTATCGATTGAAGCATTGAATTCACAGTAGACTCACCCAAAGCACTTTCACGGTGTTATCACGGGCTTCATGGACTTGCCACTGCATGGGTCTTCAAAAAACACTTTTTGTCTTTCTACAAGTCATATATGTTTCCTATATACGTATTCATATAGTTGATGAAAGCTATTCATATTCTTGAAAACGTACATGTTTTGTGTTATATTCGATATAAAGTGATGTAACACATTATTTATGCTATTTTATAGTAGGCCTATGCAGAGTTAGAAACAGTAAAAGGATCCCAGCAACCTGGAAAAGTCAAGAAAGTTGAACAGTTTGCTTGCTTTTTGTGAGATTTCTGCAGTGCATTTGATATTTTCATATGTTAGCAATGATGCTAAAAGAAAAAACTCCTTCCACTTCCGTAGAATATTTAAAGCTTTTTTTGGGGAAATATTTGCATGCGTAAAACCGCCAAAACCAGGTTGAATTGACCACGATGTGGTGTGAGCAGAATATTTAAGCTCTGGAAATGGCTACTGTCAGTTCATGGTTGCTGCAGGGAGCCACCATTTGTCATCGCATTTGAAGGGGTTAAGGGCAACCCCCTAGCGGAGGGTCACTTCCGAGATATTGCCGAGCCATGAGTGGAATTGCAATGACATGACATGCCATGACCAAGAAGAAGAAAAAAATAGCTACGATGAGGAATATACATTATAGAGTTTGCTTGGGTTTTACATATTTTAAAAGCCACGAATTGCGTGCGTACGCAACAGTAAATGTGAGTTATAGGCAACCTCGCGTTTTACAGGGTGATTCATTCACTTTATTCATTTTGTGGTTTTTTAACTCATGATGTAAACGAATACATTGGTTTGGGGGCAACACGAAATGTCTTTATAGAAACGCAAACCCTCGAATGGCGACCCAAACATTGAAAACAATATATATAGCGAAATAAATAAAACGGAATTCGTGGTTATACTTCCGTGAGGCCATCGTGGCATTAACAAGGGTTTTCCCCCACTCATAACAATTGTTTCACGAAATATTCGAACTATTTTTGACGAAATGTGGCGAAGTTGGGAAATGCCAGCTGCTTGATTTACATCGGTCGTAATTTTATTCGAGTAAATGTGCTGAGAAAATACTTTTGAATTTTTTTTCAAAGCCCATTAAAGTGGATACTTAATGCACCTAATTTTGAAAGGGTTATAACAAAAGCTCTTAAAACATTATTGCTTTTCTGCATCAAGAACGTGATTCTCTTTTGCTTTTTAATTGGAAATATGTTGCTCTTGTGGAAATTAACAGTGTTTCGTATAACAAGCAAATAACTGTACATATTCTAAACATGCTTATGCCAAGTCACATGTGCACAGCATTGTGTGTTCAAGAAGTGTAAGAAACATAGTCACGACACTGTTTGCTTGTAAACTTTGTTGTACACCATAGCACGTACAAGGACAGCGAAGCATTTTTTGCTTCCGTTTGTGGGAGATTCCCGAATTGGCCTACAGATGGCCTTTCGATGGGCATCACCAGGGGTCCTCATGAGTCATAAATATGGATTCTGCGTTTTAAAATACAGCCAGGCTGTGTCCAAGGGGATTAAAATCTAGGAATTCCTTAATGTTCATTTTTCTCGAGTTGAGGGATGATTTCAAGATGGAGATAAGGCCGGTAACAATGACAGGAAAAGATAGATGGCGCTTGATATTCGTGGCGAAACCGTTCTCTCCATTGGCAGTCTGGGCTAAATTGATGTTATTTGATTTAGCTGCAGGAGGTGACGATGGTTCTGCAAATAAAAATGCCTAGTAAATCAGTGCAACGGATTGAGTGTCAGCCAGAGACGTCTTGCGGTGCATTCCCAAAAAATACCCCCTTTCGTGGCCCTCCAGAGGATGTGGTGCACGGTTACAGTCCATGGGCCAAGGCCCTCTCTGCTCATTTAGCATTGGCTTTCCTCCAACATTCTATGTGCGAAACTTTTGCAAAATTATTCCTTTTGGGCCTGTCTTTCCTTTTTCTACATTTCCTCATGATGGGCAGGCTTCCGGTTACTGTAACATTGTTACTCCCAAACATTGCAAGCTCTGTAGAGAACATTCTTAGCTTTTTCAAACCAATGGGAGAATTGAGTACAGCACACCAGGTGATTTTTGCTGTTAGAATATGGTTTGAATTCATAGTATAAAGGTATAGACAAGACCCCGAGTGTCTTACAATGGCATTAGGGTTGCTTAAGGGCCCCTAGCAGTTCACTACCGCAGTTTATACGAGTATGACACTGCACACAATAGTACAAAGCCAACATTTTTTCTACAAAAATTTGAAATTTTGAAATTCCTTATTTCAAATTTTATAATATGGAAATAGTTTACGAGCAAGTCCACATAACAAATTACGTCGTTGAAGCGGCTCCCTGTAGACTACGACCTTTTTTGTTTTTGTTTACTTATTTTCTTATGTTGATAATTTAGTGCTGACCGTATTAGCCGAATCCTACTGTGAGAGAACCCCTGTCCTGTGTCACCCAGGAGGGGGCGCCCTAAATTAAAGATTTCATTGCCATTCATTGTTGTGCAACTCGTGATTAAGGTGGTCTTTTAAGCATTCAGGTGGCGCCCTCTACTGTCCATTGCCTCGAAATATTTTATAACCTATGGTCACTACTTGCATGCATTTTTTGCAAAACCTCATCAGTTAATCGTTGAAAAAGTGAAATTTTTGAGGGGCAAATAGTTCGAACTGAAACTACCTGTACTATTAATTTTTCAGTTTGTTGTTCAAATGCCGTTACATCATGGCTTATACAGTGGCTTCAATTTCGTATGCACAGGCACAATTTGCTGAATTTTGTGCATCTGCCATCTGGTGATTTTTTCTTAAAGGGGCGTTATGGTCCACCATTTGACTTTCTTACCTTTTGTCCTCTAATAATACTGCGCTAATTTAATGGCTACCTGTACTGACAACGGTGATGCCTTCCTCTTAATGCGACGTCTATTATTATGAAAGTTTGACTGATGGGTGCTAACAAATTAACTCAATTGCGCCACCCAAAGCTAAAATATCCCTTGTTTGCTATCTGCTAAACAAACTTAAACCTACATGTAAGTATTTGGGATTCCGGCTACAAGACAAGAAACACTTTGAATAGTGACATGCCATTCATTCAGTATTCCCTAGCTATTCAATATATTTGCCCAATAAATAAGTAAAATATACCAAGCTTTCCAGTTTTGCTTTGAATGAATGTACCCAAAACATGTTTGTTTTATGGCAACTTATTTTATCATTCTAAATGTAGTGTCTTCACTGTAATTGTTATATTACTGTGAGCTATTCAATTTCATAGTCTCTCGGCACATTTTTATATTATTATAGAATACCTTAAAAGTGGAAAATATTTAATAGTTGTTTTTCCTATTGAAACTAAGAATGTTTGCTCTAACTTCTACAAAATGTAAATTCTCTTGATAAAATTCCCTTCGTAGTTGCTTCGCGATAAATTAAATGGTATCCAGCTGATTTTAACCACTGTCTGACCAAGCAATGTTCAAGATCTTCCAGCAGAGTCAGTGGTGTATACATGTAGATATATATTTTTGGCTTCTTGAAAAGCTAAAAAATTCAGATACATTTTTGTGATAGCAGTGCGAGGCAAATTTAGTCAGGTTTTTTTTTTCCCCGTTTCTCCATGCAACTATTAAAACGCTGATTTTAATTGCCAGATAAACATTTTGTGGATGTCATTTTGAGAAATTTAAATGTGATCTACTTAGCTCGTAAATTGCAGAATTGCAGAAGGCATGCGGGAATACCTGGAGTGTGACACGATGTTGATGTGGCCAGGATTTTACGATGAATCACATCAGCAGGTGGCGTTACATGCTGTAGTGGCCTGTTTTAGTTTTTGCATTTTATCATTCATAACTAATAGATAGCAATAGGAAATGCCAAGATCTGGTGTCTCCCCTGCTGATGCTGGCTCGTATACAAATACTAGGAGAATTTCTCGGGGAATAATTTTGGTAAATAAAATTCGTTTGGGTTTGTAATACAGTGTGTCTTAAGAAATACTCTGTATGCAAGAGCACGGTTTCTGTTCAGATAATATTTTTTAAAATGATAGTCTCTATGGTTTTAGAAGAAAACTGGTTTTCCATTAAATAGGTTTTTTTCTTCTCCAAAATAAAGAATTTTAGTCTTTTTTGTATACATGCACCTTTAATGATGGATAGAAAAAATAGATGTCATATTTTTGCGGGTCTCCAATAATCTGAGTAGGGCCTTTCTTTCATTATTGTTTTCTGTAAGGTATAATGCAGGGTGGCTCAAAAGTCTACGTTTATGCGTCACCCTTTGATGGTGAGCAATTTTGATTTTTATGGCAATTTTGATCAGATTAATTCTAGCAGCTATACATCGGTATATTGCTTTCTTATCGAATATAAACACCGATTTTTACTAATCCAGAGTTATGAGATTTACCCCTGCGTGGCTTTCAATGTTTAATATTGAAATTATAAGCGCGACTCTTCGGTGTAAAGGGCAATGGATAGGCAGTTAAAATCTCTTTTATGTTGGGTAAAATGGATCAAATATGAACCTGAGTCATGAAATTGAATGGCGACATCGTTGAATTTCCTAATGCCGAAAATAGGGCTAGGTTGAACATTTTTATCGCAGTTGCATTGCATGCAAAATAGTGTTTTGAGTGCGGAGAGGGGATTAATTTTCCTCCATAACCCGTGCATAGGCTGCGTATGGCCTTTAAGTAATAAAAGTTCCTGCTATAAGCATTGCATTACAGCTTAGTGATATAATGCGCACGTAGAAACCTTTGCAATGATGAGACCTACGACTTATCTGCATTTTTATAGCCTACGTCCCAACACGTGTATTTATGCAAGCCATCATAATGCGCTTTAATCTGTTTTACTCGGTATTGTCTCATAAGTGGACCTATACATAGAAAACACCATTTGGAAAGAAAATTTAATTTCAGAATTCATTAGCTCGCAGTCCCCTAGACAACATTTCCAAAACTGCAGTGCACATTTTTTATGCAATAACAACTTGGTATTCTAAGATACATTTTTAAAGTGATTTGGTAACTCAAATAGCATTGAGCTTGGTGTTTTCTCCTGAATATGCAACTTAGTGATGATTTCTTTTCCAATTTTTCATGCACTTCTCCAAGATCGTTGTTATTGAAAGAAATATTTTTTTAAAAATTTAATCCAATGACTCACATATTAAAAAATATTGCTTATTTTTTTCCCTTAATGTCCTTTCCAGAAATGATAATTTCTAATGTAATGCAAAATTATACACACTCGTAATTAAATATAGGTAGCAGCTATAATTAGGAGCTATATTAATGATGCGTGTACGATATATCCGTAACAGTACGTGCCTGCGTGTAATGCTTTAATCCTCCATTGAGTTTAACCTAGCTTTATATCCGGACATTTGTTAGTAAACCATGGATAGTCAGCGTACAGTTTTCGGCATGTATTATTTATTGGGTGAGTTCGTTCTGGTCACCATACATGAACTATTCACGCTATTTGAGCTCTAAAAAAACGTAGAATTACTTAGACCAACGCGTTTTTGTCATATTTCTCCCCCTATCTACATGTACATGTATGTGCTTACAGTATATGAAAGATGGCTGCAGTTAAGTCATCATTGGAGGGAATGATGAGTGCAGGAGTGTCCCTCTGGTGCATCTATTTCATTGTATTTCATTGCACAGCCCGTGATAATATTGCTTTTAAAGTTCTCGAACCGTGATCCCCTTAACCCCCTTATTGGGACCCGTCTCCATATGTTTCCAATGGTGAATCCGTGAATTTCCCTATCGTAACGCCCCCTGTGTCACTGCGGATGACAGTCTCGCCAACGAACGCATTCACACACGTGACCCCGATGACCCTCGGTCATCAATCATGGATGAGACGGGATTGGTGAGCAACACGAAAAGGGCATTTCGCCACGCACATGCCAATTAGGACTCTGGTACATCGTTCAAATAAGTATACGCACAGACAACCAAAACACTCCTGTCCATTCACCCCTGGATGAAAACGGAACTGGAAATGTTTATTCCTGTCCTAGTTTTTGACGTTGCAAATGCCTCGCAGTCACCTCCTGGACAAGCCTATTTGGACTTCAGATATTTTTTGTAAATTGTTCAAATTTTTAAAAATGAGGATGGGGCGCATCTCAATTACTGTACTGAAATCCTATGTGGGTCTGTGTGGTTCTAACGATGCACGTGCAGCTTGTTTCGGTTGGGCCTCACTCATACATAATGTTTAAATATTTATCTCAGATAACATTTCATACTTATTTTAAAACATATTATATTCAAAATAAGTGCTTTGCAATGCACGACTTTTGATATAACGCTGCATTTCAATACAGCGCAATAATTACGTAAAATTAATTATGAAAATAAATCAATGCAGTTAAGGACTTTATTGATGTTTTCTTAAGAAATACCAGAAATTATAATTCGAGGGTTAAACTAAAAAGCTTCTTCAATACCATGCAAGCTTTCCAACATGAGCTAACATGAGCAAGCATGTACTGCCATCTTTTGGCATTTTTAGCAAACTTGTTTCAGGTGATGAACAGCTGATAGGTTTTATGTTTTCTCTTAAAACATGTCTCATATTTACGTATTTTAGTGAAGAAATATTTGTCATTACAAATATTGAACACCAGAAATTAATCTTGGTATCAAACATCTTAATAAGCAATAATTAATTGCGAAATAGCTTGCTGTTGGTATTCTTATCTACATGTACTTTGTTTGTATTTCTTATATACAAGTACTTGTACATGTAGTAGAAACTTTCAAATTGTCCAAAAGAATGTTCGTTTTTAAAATTAACACTACCATTTAATTTGCATTCGTTTGAATCATGTTTCTCGTGCATAGAAGAGATCCTAATAAGAAAAGGATAAAAATCCTGCTTATCGAGCTGTTCAATTAATTTTAAATTAGGGGCCGAGTGATGTCAGCTGCTTTCACTCCAGATGGCCTAAATGATCCTGCATTGAGAAACCCATAAAATATATATTGGGTGCCATTTATCAGATTTCACATTTTGCCTACATGAGAGTTGTAAATTTCTTACGTCTATTTCTCGCCTTTTGCCGGCCCGTTTTGGCTATAAATCGTATTGCACAGAAGGCACTTTGATCTCACCTTCTGCCATTGAGATGATTAATTTTTCAACTTTATTCTTGAAGGAAATGAAAATATTCCTACTCCCATTTAAAGTTCACCAAATTTTTAAGTGGGTGTCACGCACATTTTCTTTCCCGTCTTACTTATACAGTGTAGGTATATTATTAATTACTTCTTGATAAGTTTTTGTGCAATTACAGATGTTGTCTTGGTCAAATTTTTGAAAACTATAATTCATTTTAGATTTTTGCACATTCTGTTCGTGTAAAAACGATGACATATAAGAAATATAGAAAATAATTTTACAATAGTGCTTCTTATGCATGTATGTATATACTTGTTTTAACAATTATTTTATCGCTTAACACCCTATAGTTATGCATGACCCAATTTTGAAATTTTAACAGAGTTCTTACAGACTTAAATCCGTTGCAAATGTATACCTTACTATTATTTTTTTTTATATAAAAAGAAAAAAAAAATAACTTGTTTATTCTCGCTCCTATATGTACTGAGTTTGTTCCCTTTGCATGCGGCTTTAATATAATGAGGTGTGTGAAAACGAAATATGCAGGGGGTGGCATAAATAGCTTTTTTAATATTATAAAGGGCCTGTGCTTTTCTGCAGACAAATGCTCAGCTATAGTAGGCCCATAAAATCCGATAGTCCTATAGGAGTTTAGGAGGCGGTAGGCTGTCAGCTGGTGTCTGGTATAAAAAAAATTGATGAAATGCATTTATTATTTTTAAGCTGGCAACACTGATTGCAAACTTAATTGAGAATAGGGGATTGATGTTATTTTTTTATTGCTCCTCGTCAGTCTGGCGCATTATATACCCCCTCTTCTGGGGGATATTTCTGCGTATAAGACGCGTGCCTGAGCCTCGTGTTACATTTGCATCTACTTTGAATTTAGGTTTTATATTAACACTCTCTGTATGGATAATATTCAGCGTATATAAAACGTATTGCGCAGAAATAGATTTCAGTATATAAGAAGTATTTTGCATCTCAGGGTAGCTTTCTCAGCAGGCAATATTTAATACTCCCCCGCCCCGTTCGCCCCCATCCTGTGTGTACACATTTTCAACAGGCATTATTAGTATTTGCCTTCTGGATTTGATATATTCATGACTTTTCTGTTATAAGAAATGCTACGTAAATACTGTTTTTTTTACCCTGCTCTTACCTACGCTCAATCGTCAGTTTTAAATAATTTATGAACTGGAAAGGGCATAAAAAACGAAAATAATTACAGCGATGATAAATCTCTATTTATGAATAACCCCCCTCGCTTAATTCTCGTCACTCCCCCTGTACAGCCACGCAGACATTGTAATTAATTACGAAAAAGGAGAGAAAAAAAAAAGATATTACTTTGCTAGCAATAAATTCAAGTTTTCATCGGGGATTTGCCATCGACCTGCTCACCGTTCGCGTTTGATGAACATTTTGCTAAATTGACTCGTAACTTGTAGGATTTTAATTGAGGATTATTCGCACTTTAAAAGTTTGGGTCTTCATACGCGTTTTCTAGGAAAAAAAGATCCGTTTATGTGGAAATTAAAATTTTGGGGCCGCACCAAATGTTGGCAATCTCGCATAACAGCTGTTTGTATGGTTTGCCCGCTATCGGGGGCAGTTGTTTTTTATAATTATTTATTTTATTTGTAAATTTAGATAACACATGAGCAAGACTCGTTTTGTTACTATATTGTTCTGTCAGCGCCACCTGTGTTTTAAGGATAGAGGGCGCTGCCCGGCTTTTATGAAAGCATTTTTATTTGCATTTCTGCACGTTATATTAATATGGTCATAATTTAGTGATCTTATCTTTTTAGGCACTCGTACGCCAAGCTCAATTCTTTACCGAAAATGCGCCTTGCAATATGAGTTTTTTGGAAAATAATCCGTTTACGAAACATTGAAAAATGGTTATAATATTAGGAATTTTTGCGTGTCTGACACGAGTAGTGCTAGCTATACTGGGAGCCATTTATTCAATCGTCATCGTTTTTATGGCCTTTTCTGCGTACTAAATTCACGTTTTAAACAGCCTGAAAATGGTTTTTCACGCGCATTTTTAGCGAAAATATTTGCATAAGCCCACCTTGATGTAGGAGATCATCATTCGTTTTATATTGGGGGGCCCTACGCTCAAAGTCGTTGAAAATTTCCCTTTTTTGCATAGCTAGCAGTCAACACGTTTGAGGACAAGGAAAAACACGGTGTCCTTATGTGCCTAGGATATATCTGGAGTTATTTTAAGCCGTGTCATTTCAACATTTCATAAAAAAAATATAGTTCAACCATTTTATGGCCTCTGACAATGCGTCGCTGCATATGGCGTATAAAATACATATTAAAACACCCCCTGAAAAATGGCGTGCACAAATTTATGCCAACAGATATTGGAATCTTAACCTTTTTTTCCCTCTCCCTTTTCCCCCTTAGAAGTTTGCGAGGCAGTTATTTACGTTTTAGTGCTTTTATCTCTTAAAATATATATATTCTTTCACGAAAAAGTTCTAGCTAGCCTATACGTAGCATATAGACTATGATTTGGGGCCAAATGCTCGAAAAACGGAGCAAATTTGCGAAACTGGATATCCGAAATTGAACAATTTAAATTTGTAATTAATTTATGATTACCAAAACTGGTAGGACTTTTTTTCGCGGAAATGCCGAAAAATTTTACGGTGAATAACATAAGTTTAGAAAAAAAAAAAAAAAATTCAATTTAAAGTTTATAACCAACGCTCAACGACTTTGTTCACATTTTTTAAGAAATTTATTTAAGGTGATTAACTATCATATTATATGGGAACATTCGCCAGCATAATAAAATGTATAGGGAAAAACGGAAAAGGCTAGTTGTTAAGACAAAATTGAATAAACTTGTAGTTTTGGGATTGTTTCCTGTCAAGTCATAACTGCTTTTTAAATAAAAAAAACGCTTTTTAGTTCCTGCCAACCATTATAATGTTTTCTACGGTTTTCTTATTATAGTCCTTTTCAGCGAAACCTTTATCTTCGCTATTTTGTAAACCTTAGGTTCGCGATTTAATGAAAAGCAAATGCTATTTCCTTTACAAGCTGAGGAAATTGTTCCGATATTTTATTGCGGGTAAACATTAGCGAAATCAATTCAGTACAGATGTTTGAAATGTAGTATGTCCTTTGTGAGGAAATATAAATAATTTTCCATTACGTGGAGAAACGTTTTGTCCATTTGGTAGAAAAGCGCTATAACAATTGCTTCCTTCTAATAATTGCTATGTCCACTCTATCATAAATCTGACCGTTTTTCTGTCCGTTGGTGGACTTTAAAAGGGGCATTTTCAGAAGTTTCTTAAATGGCTTTTCCAGACACCCTGCAACTGTTTTGAAAAACTCGTACATGTCTATTGACAGGCCAACATTTTGTATACTATTCTGAGCACAATAGAATTTTGCATCAGTTGATATTCTGAATAGAAGCAACATTTTTCATGCATAACAATTGTATTTATTGATTGAAGTTTTTAGCTCCCCATATCTGCAACAGAAGAGACATTGAGCTACCCAACCAACATTTTTCCCCCGTTTCCTCCCTTTCTAATTCATAATATTAAAACGCTTTTTTTATATCAGTAGCAAATATTGAAGTGTTTTTTTGAAGATTATATACGCCCATACTTCGAGAGACTTAAAAAATCAATTTTCGTGAAAGAGTAGATACTGTACCTGATAGTAGTTGTTTTGAAGGTAGTGAAAATTGTGTAATGTTTATGATGTATTTTTGCCATTTTATATAATACAGAAATTGTAAACTTAAGTTTCATTCATAATTACAAAATTTAAATTTGTATTATGTAAGTTTGTTGGAAATAGGAAGCCCCACTTAGTTCTTGTTTCTGCAATACATGTTATTTTTTTACTCGATGTGTTTTATATCCATTAAAAATTACATTAGAGATACTAAAAAAATAGAAAAAAAAGTGAATCATGCATGCCTTGAATTGCTTATATTTTGCATAAAAAATGACATGTAGGAAATTCAAGTTAAGGCCGAATATGACGAATTGTATAAAAGTGTTTTTACTTATACATGTTGACAAGACGATCTTTCGGTTTTATACAATAGCATCAGAACATAATGCATCTGAATAAAATACATCAAAAATATGTTTAAAAAAATAAAGAAATGGTTGTCAATTTCCGTTACAAAAAAAATACTATCACTGAATTACAAACAGGATTGTAGTTTTGTTGGCAAACTCAAATACACTTTTATATAAACTTAAATTGAAAACTTTGATAATATATGGATGGACTGAGCATAAACATTAATATTAAAGGTTGAAGTTGTTTGAAAATAGTTGGCGTTATATTTTTGAATCGTGCATGTAGTCACCATGCATGTATCGCAGTGATGCCGTGTCTGTTGCAAAGGGACATGACGCAATAAATTGGTGCCTCTAATGTTCTAAGTTGCGCTTGTCGTTGCCTTATTTTGTCACCTCTGAATTTCCTCCATTAGCATGAATGATAAATGCTCCATTTTCTAATTACAGACTGCTTTGCATTGGGCCGCCAAGCATGGCAACAGTGACATCGTCAAGCTGATTGCAGGCACCCATGGAGCCGATGTTAATATCCGGTCGGTGAGTATCCGTCGAGTGGTGCTCTTTTGTCTCCTACGGCGCTGCGGCTTACCGACTTCCAAGGCCTTTTGTGCCAGGGCCCTTTCACGCTTTTCCTATGGGAGGATGAAGGGAAAACAGCGGTTATCTTCTCAAAACACGTTAGGTGAAGCTTATTTAACAAAAACTTTACATTGGGCTAGGCGCTTCTTCGCTCGATGCCAATACACTTCACAGTCCAAATCCCCGTGTAAGGAATTATGTTAAGTTTTGTACAGACACGTGTTTAACCCCCCGGCTTGTCTAAGGATCACTGTTTCTCTTCATTATCGATGAATTAACTATTGTTAGGGAATCCACTCTGACAACGTTTGCAACGAAATTAGCTAATTAGGCCTGCAACCAAGGAATTTGTTATAAAATCAACTCAATACACATACTATATATTTACCAACAAACTTCTGGTAATCATAGTTGTACAGAGTTCCCACTTGGATTGTCCGGAAAATTGAATACACTTGGAATAGTAAAAAAAGTGATTTATTTCGTAAAAGTTAGGGGCAATTTAACACACGTTTTACATTGTTTTACATAACCAGTTGTTAGTGAATACAGATTCAAGCGATAGCACACCCGGCCAGCTCCTGCATCTATAGATATGGGGAATTCCCTTTTTTAACTCTAAAAAAAGCTAATTTTTTGTCCACTCGTACAATTTTTGATGGCCCCGAATACATGTACTCGGTAAAAAAACTTCCAATAGTTTCTGTAATACTAAGATTAAGTCAAGCAGGTCATTTGCACAAATTCTTAAACTGCAATAATTTGCACTCGTCAGGATGGTTAGGGAAAATTGTTTTAAAAATTGTAAATAACCAGGGAAGTTGAAAATTTCCTTTCTGTGCGAACCCTGAAACAACTTGCCACGATGCAATGAGATGATCTCTGGATTCATTCTTGCCGGTTGACCGAAATGCTTAATTCATAAAATCTCCCCCAAATTCTGAGAATCATCTCCCATAAAGTCACCTTTTAAGGTTATCCTCAAAGTAGGGCCGTAAGCCACCGCGGTGCAAGATAAGGGTTGTTAAGGCATAATGTGAGCCGTGCAACCGACTAACTGCCTTTTGGTGGCATCGCGATGCTTAGCACCCGTGCCACCAAATAACGGCGACTTAATTAATTAGGCAACTTCTTGCACATCAGTTAACGGCATCTAGAGCAGATTGCGGAGTGGGATAATTAACATGCAGATTGGACCCGATGAAAGGCCATTACGAAAGTAACAAAAGGCACTCGGGATGCGATGGCATATCCTCCCTCAAAGTGCCAGGGATTAACGCGGAAGCCACTTGTTTCAATTAACATTTTTATGAGCTGAAAATCTCCTCTTTCAAAGATTTGCTATGCATTAACGCTAATAGCTTATCAAGCAAACAATGCTCGCCAATAAACCGAAATTTATTCTAGGTTGCCGCTTATTTTAAGGCACCTCGGAGTCCGCCTTGTTTGTTTATTGTAAGCATAATTCCAATTAGGATTATGATGGAATTTTGGTATCATAACGTAATTTCGTACGCATCGCCCGTTTGCTCTTCCCCCACTCTGTGTCCTGGGCATTGAACTAGCTGGTGGGAATTTCTTAAGATTTGGAGGTGGGTTAACATGTTGAGGACGATTAACAACTATAATGCTTTATACGTATAAATATGGTGGTGAGGAGTGTTGCCATCGTAAAATGGCTCATTGGTTTTGGAATTATTCATTTTAAAAGGCTACTTTTGATACCAGTGTCATCGACTGCCCCTGTATATAGGCAAACCATACGTACTCGCGTGTTCGTAGTGATTGCCGCATTTTAGGGGCAGCAATGTTATTCATGCATTATGCATACCTATGTTTTTCAGCATTTTAAAACCCACGGCGTTTAAAATTAAGATAGTCACTTGAGATAAGAGCGACATTTATGTTTGGATTCTCCGTACATTTAATATTATATCCCCATATGGGCATGGAACCAAGTACGTCGTGTCAATGGCATATTTAACCACATATCATTTTTGTAATGTAGGACATCTTTCCAACACTACTTTTACTATGTCCGTAAGGGGATTCGTATTGTTCTTCCATTTTTGCAGTCAATAACGTCATTACTGTCAACTTAAAAGACAAATCCCTTTAGAGGCTATTTTGAAAACTGCCCAACATGAGGCGAGGCGGTGCAAAAATAGAGGTTTGGGTGAATGCAGACTTTTCAGAGCTGTAATTAATTTCCATATTATTTACATATGATCGTTTCTGAGTTTTATCCCTTTTAGATGCGCTTTGGTCTCTGGCGAGCACTTTAGCCGCTCTTATTACGTCTCGTTATTACGCCTTATGGAGAAAATTACAAGGATATTACAAGAGTCTCTTCCATGTGATTACATCAGCGCACTATTTGCTCAACACGGAATATAAACCTTGTATAATCCAGTCGTGCACTTATGACCACTATTCATTTAGTTTCGTGGATCTGAAATCTGATGCCCATCCATCAGTTTTATGATATATTTAAGGAGAAGTATAAAGGTTTAATGAATAGTTTAGGCTTCAGACCCCAGATACGGCAGTAATTCATTGCGAAGAGATTCATTCTAGGATAGAGGATTTAAGGATTTTTATTCGATCTGCATTCACTGGCGATGCATATGGTGCCAATGTTCGTACTGTGACGACATTTCTAGTGTTAACAAGGGTTCCCACGAACTTGGAAAACACATGGAAATTCAATAACAACTATTACGTTTGTTTTCACATAGCCGGTCATTAGACATTACAAAAGTCAAGCTATGAAACACTGGTGCTATTTGCTGACCTCATAAATTTTTTAAACCTTTAAAAACTTATAAAATTTAAATTTATGAGTTTTAATCCAGATAAACATGTAGATCTAATGACAAGGATAAAAAAATTGTATTAAGGTTCTTTGAGAAACAAGACAAGATGTTGTTAGGCATATTGTCATGTTTTTTTTTAAATTTCCCAACATGAGGATGGTCAAGGAAACTTGTTTCAAAACAAGTAGAAATTTTGATTTCTTTGAGAACCCTGTAAACGAGGGAGGGGTATATTCCCATTTCTTTGTTAATATAGTAATAAGGAGCTGATTAACATAGCAACTGTTTTATAGCATACTTTAGAATTGTCAATTGAGAAAATGAAACGTGAGGGCGTGAAAAAGATAAGAAAGTCGTATATGTAGACGCTTATGCGAATAGGGTAGATGAAGTATATCTACATAGGATAGTTGTGACAGATGTGGAACTCAACCGTGGACATAAATATATGCCGTGTATTTATATTCACTGCCTTGTAGCATATATACACACGAAACTGTATAATATATAAGCCCCGCCGACTCTTTCAACATTAAGTATGGTCCGTTGACTTGATTTCCCCTCTCTCGACCTTTACAGAATCATAGTGACACTTTTTTCTTCTATCTTGACGTGCATTTCAGTTTTATGCCCCTATTCGGTGTCTTCATATTTCCATGAAAAAAAAGCGAGAGAGAGAGAAACGGTATTTACCAAGGGAATTCATGAAAGTAGCTGAATTCAATTTCGTTATCTGGAGTTTCTAAGAGGACTCCCATGCGGAAAAATAGCAACAAGTTTACATGTAAAAATAGTTTTAGAAACTTCCAACGCTTATATGAAACTTTTGTATAAATACGAAATTTATTCTGGTGGCTCGAGCTAATTGACACCTTTGTATATCCTGATTTATGTTATTAATACATACACATTATGTTGAATATGTAAACATGTTTATTTTGAAAAAGTCATGGAAAATTAATTATAGGTACCGCAAAAACAAAATTGAAACGGTCAAGGAAAGTGAACATTTTATATCTATGGGAACCCTGACGATCTTTAAATTTTCGGCATTCATTATTTGAAAACTAGGAGATATGATGAAGTAAAAATGATTGTACTATACCCATCTAATTGCCTAATTGTGTATATTCAAAAATTGTTCAAAATATGCTCGTGCCACTCTGAATTGGTGTATCCAGATTTTAAAAATTGCAGCTTTTTCTCCCCTTGTGCATCACTCCCGTGAGGCAATGAGCCGGATTGCTAATTTCACGAAATTCTCTCTCGTTTTCACGGAAAAATGCATTTTTCATCGGCAATAACTGTTTACCTTCCTCTCCATTGATGCACGTTGCGATCTCGAATCAACTTTTGAATAGGTTTTTGAACATGGTCGAACAAGATGAGCGTAGGGATATTACAGAGTGGCTCATCTCAAAATGGCATCCAGACGGAAAATGCGATTATATGGCTGGCTAATCGTTCAGGATGGGTTTCTGTAAAGCATCTTCCGGTTGACTTGGGACACTCTTTTGCAGTGTCATAGAGAGAAAGAGAGAAAGGGCATTTTAGTGTGATTTCATGCACAATGCTTTTTCCCACTTTTGATCCGCTGATTATTTCAAACCTCCGAGTCAGTCAACCCAAAGGGAGAAGCGTATCCTCTATGGCTCATTGTAAAAGTGGACAAGGGGCAGTGGGGAAAGAGTTTTTGACTTGGCTTACTGAAATATGACCGGCATTTGGTGAATGCAGAAGGGGGAGAATTTGGTTATCAAATATTGGAATCGTATTGGTCATTGTTGGGCATCTTTGTAGTTGAAATGACCATTCGAGAGAACTTGACATGGTCAGTTCACGATTTGCGAGGGTCAGAAGGCGCCGGGCCAATTCGCATATTCATTAAATGTGCTTGTTTCTGCTTTTGACAAGTTTAAGTATTGCATTTTCAAGGATGTGGTCCAATGAACATGTACGCTATTAAAAATTGAAGAGAAAAAATGGGTATCTTTTATATTAGATATGTAAAATGGCCTATTTTGCCTCGAGTAACTTTGGAGTACTTTTCTTAATTCGTATCTCCACGCTTGTTTATCGTATTTTTATTTTCATTCGAAGATACCTGGTCGCTAACAACTTTGTTATTCCATTAGCACTGGCATTGTGTAGATAACCCTAGCACCTTCTATTGTCCTTTTCATCCATTGAGCGACCCGCATGCTCGCTTTTCAATCCTAACGCTGTATCTTGTGTAGTGCACCGAGAACAGCTTACAAAGCTGGACTTAATCAGCTGTTATCTGAATGCTAGCCTCCTGTTTCGTGTATACAAGCTCCAAACACCCCGAGTGGTTAATGTGCCATCATCGAGGGACATAATATCGGAACAATGGCCTGCTGTTTGGCTTGTTCAACGTTTCCTAGAGATTAACTCCTGGGCTTATCATATTTTATGCTGGATGCTCACTCGTTCGGACACTCATTCCCAATATCATATCTTTGTCCATGGAAATGTCGAGCAACGCTGAAACAACGGGCTTACGCGCGTTTCGAGCGAACGGGGGCGCCACCTTATTGATAAGCACCTAAAAACAATACATTCTCTGCTTGTTTTCGTTGTTCTGTCAAGCTTGCAGAGTATTCCTATAGTTTGCACGGATCTCGTGTATTGACTATAATTGCAGATGGTAATTGACAATCTCTTTGACCAGTCTATGTGGATTTTGATAGTTTTAGTCCTTCGGCTGATTCAGTTAAATCTAAATTCTTGCAATTCTTTAAGAATCAGTCGAGTATTACTTTTCAGTTTGTGGTACTGTTATAATCTCATATCAGAGTTATCTTGGCTTTATGCACCATATTGGGATGTTTGGTTGACCATACCTGTTTATTTTTACCTTTTTTTTTTTTGCATTGATAAGGACGTCATTTAAAATGAACATAGCACGTCCTTATCTTTATACAAGGTTTTTTTTACTGTGCTCTCCTGAGGGTGTCCCTCACTGGTGTTTCATACCACTTATAAGATTTTACAGCAAACAAACGCTTTTTTTATTTACGGTAATGAAATGGTGTTTTACAGTTGAGCGTAGAGAATTTTTATTCAGTGTTTTAATCCACTTTTCACTCGTTAATCCCCGGTGCATGGTCTTACTTTATAGGGAATTAAACCATATTAAAACGAGATTGAGGCAACAGCTTTTCTACAGCCGTTATAAGCCCCTTATTTTTTTTCATAATGAATTTAGTTTCCACTCTCCTATTTTTTTCCCTCTAATTCACATTCACATTTCTAATTTTTAACACATGCCTACTTGGCTTTTATCCGAAAAGGCTTTTGTCCCCTTGAAAACAGGCTTCTCAGCACTAAATCACCAATATATATGCGTGCCTATTGACATCCTTCAACTTTTATATCTGTTCGTCAATTTGGCTGGGGGTTGAAAGTTATTAAAAATTGCCTCCTTGCTTTGACTCTGTTCGTTTTTTCATAATACCAGACCGATTGTGTTTTCTAGGGAAAATTCCCCCCTGACTTTTTTTCCCTATGTATTTGCCATCAGCAATATTTTCATGCATATTTTGAGAGGAACATTCCTTGTCCTGGTACCACTCATCACTCCATTGCAACGCTTTTGCCATATTGCAAACAATTCACATTCCTAGCTGCTCCACTCTTCATTCTTCCTCTTAATAATTTAAGTTCCGGGTCTTTGGGTGCACAGATTTTTCTCATATTTTCTACCTTTGTAGTAGCAGTTGATATTGGTCCTCTACTGCAGTGATATAGACCTATACGCAGGGTGGCGCCACCGCTTAGAGCCCTCCATAAGTACCATGGTTTTTCTTACACTTATCCCTCACAGAAAATATTTTGATTTGTGCTAGTTTTATTTTGAATGTATCGCAAACTGTTCTTTGGTAGCGATGATGCTGTAATCGATCGCGTATTTGAAAGTTTACTTAACAACAAGAGACTACTTAAAACGAGGCAAGATTTGACCCCTATAGGCGATATTGCTGATGTAACTCGATTTCCCTTTTAAGTAATCGTGTTGCCGATTAGGACCCACTCCACGGCAACAACTTATTTCCTTCCTAAGACAATTTCGGTTGATCTCGTCTCCTCTCGTGTGTTCGAGCCTAGGTTGTAATAGATTTTTCACCCGGGTCTATTTGCGGGCTTATATTTGATTTATGAACTTGGTGTATGGCTAATTCTGCTTTCTCTGTTTGACAAATGAGCTCCAGTGACAATGTGCAAACATCACACTATTTCAAATTCATCTTCATCAATGTTTATAATGTGGGAGAGACTCACTCGGCTTAATAACACATAGACGAGCTTCTAGAATTAAGACACCAACAGATAAAGCAAACTTTTTAAGGAGTTTTTTATGCTTAGTAGGCCTATAGCTTCATCTTGATGAAATAGTGCATATTTTTCACCCATTTTTACTAATTTGTTGTTTTTTCTCTTTTCATGTTTTTCCATCTCCATTCAATTTGCCATCGTTCTCAGAATGTAAGTTACATGTTTTACATTTCTTTTTTATTTCTAGAGTTAATTTGTTGAAACTGTCTCAAGAACATTTGCGAGTTTTTTTTTTTATGAATGGCATATCTGGTAATTCGTTTATCAAAAAAATGAAGCTTTTGATTTCCAGTCACCCATGAGTTTTTGCAAAAATGGATTTGTAATAATATTTTGGTGGTTTCAATGGTGCAGGCACACAGGTATTAATGTCGCCCTCTGCAGGTAGACTCGCAATGGAAATAGCAGTTTTGTTTAATTAAATTGGATGGGCGATGCTACCCAGGCGTGTTTTTATATTACATTCGCCCATTTCAATTACATTTTTCTCGGATGAATTATGCAATTAATCTCAGTACAGCGCATTTGCGGCCTGCGCATACATTTTTTGTTGCCGGCTTTTGATTCTCTAAATTAATTTCATTTCCCAAATTCCAGTCCGAGTTTGATTGGTCGGTTAATGTTTGTGCAAACAACTGGGTTTTAAGACATGTTCCGCATATAATCTTTTTATTTTTTTTACTTCATTTGAAATTAATTTTCTTTCTTGAATATTTTCGCTCTTAATGAAAACGAATGGGGTTTCAGGCACAACGTAGTTTATCAACGTAATCTCAGAGGCTGCAATCTTTTTTATTAATTTTAGATATTCATATTTTTGCATTTCTGATATCTACGTCTGAAGCCGTTGTATTTTTTTTTTCTTTTTTTTTTTTTTCCCTTATCCCCTTAGCTCTTTGCATTTGGTATACTAATAATGCTGCGCATTTACATACGCAAATTAATTCCAGTGCACACTAGCATAAATCAAACGGATAGACACGAATGTAAACTTTGGGTAGATATATGTTAAGCAGAATGAATTTCTTGGAGAAGAAAAAAAAAATATTTCTCCTGTTATCCATCACTCGCCCTCAAACTGAGCTTTTCTTATGGCTGGCACGGAGTAAATGCGATTAACCGGGTTTCTTCATCATCAACTTCATCAGACAGCCTTACCCTGTTTAGGATTATAACCCACTATGCGAACGGTGTAGAATTCTATTAAATAATTAACCCTAGGAACCCCCTTATAATTCCTTAAGAGGAGAAATGGCGAGTTACTTATGGATAGAAAACGCTTTTTGGTAATTGACGAAAACTCTCCTTATTTATGATTATTTCCCTAAAGGAATGATTCGTGCACTCTGTAGTCTATTTTTTTGTTTTGATATTCAAATTTAATTTGACCAATAGATTTATTTATATTAGCATATATTTTGATTCAATCTTCGAAAATTTTGTTTTGCACAATTTGTAAGTTTGCTAAAAATCCATAAAATAATCCACAACATGGCTCGATTGCATCTTAATTTCAAGTAGCAAATTGGTCCTTACATCTAGGTTCTTTTTGAACCCCCCTTTCTTCTCATCCCAGAGTGGTCATAACACATTGTTCCCGTTGCCATTGTTCTACTAGCATGTGTTTCACCTTGTCCACTTTACAGAAACTGTTTCGCTCTAAGAGGGTGCTTTTTTTTTGGCTGGGCATTTTCACGGCGGTAATAAGTGCTCGAGATTAACTTATACGAGCTTTTGGTTTGGTGATTGTCGGGGCAGAAGTATCAATGTGACTTGTATGAATTTTTCATGAAGCGCAGGAGTCCTATCTGCTCTCCCCCTATTGTCAACCCTGAAATCCTATTACAATGAAGAATAGTCGTAGTCTCCCAGAGATAGCCGTGTCACTCTCGGTGTTAGGGCGAATTAAAATGTGCGAAGCAAAGAAATATGGCGTTCCTTCATAAAATTTCAAATCAGTCAGCGAAAAGATAGCAGCTTGTTTATGGATTTAAATAAATTATGTTTTATGAGCGATCCGCGTGTTTCAGCTGTTACACCCTGCAGCCGTTTTTTCGGACCTTAATCTTGAAACCAGCTGTCAAATAAACGTTTTCACGGTGATTTCTGTGTTGTCCTGAATATATGGCAGGAGCACATTCACTTAAAATGGGAAAAATGACGAAATATACACTTCATGTGCTACGGAAATTTCAGTCCCATGGATACCCTAATTTAATATCTATTTTATTACTCAAGTCGTTGTTTTCTAGAACGATCTGTGTTGTCATTACAATTAAATAACATTATTCAAAAAGTGTATTTTTATGAAAATAATATAAAATTTTGAGAAATTGACACATTATGCCCCCTGAAGTTAGGCAATCACTAATAGCTTCAATGCATTGCGGAAAAGCCTGGTTTTTTAATATAAATTCCCAATAATTTAGTTTTATTCATGCGATATTTCGAAATTTCATCTAACGTGATTTCTTGTTATGGCCTTTTGTCAAACCAAATGTTTAGTTTTGCAACATGTCTTCAGAACAGTGCAATTTCACTTTGAAATTCCCTTAAGTCAGGCAGTTTAGTTTTATGATTTGTTCGGTAACCCTGACTACAGGAAGATTTTTTGTAAAAGCCCTCATAAAATAAACCCCTTTGAAAATACGAGATGCATTTCTGGAATTAACTCATGCTTATCTATTCGATTTTTTATTATTTTTTATTTTTAGTTTCGCTAATCCGTTTGTCATCGTAAGATATGCTCTTTGCTAGCCACCTTTTAAATTCATATTAGGCATAAATAGCTCGATCTTTGCTACGAATTGGACGGGATTGGTTAGAGCCATTTCCCTTAACTCTGATTAACGTTATTTCCCCGTTTTAGAACCTATTTAATGATAGCATTTGCCATCATTGGCCATTTAAGTCACGATTTGCGACACGTTCCTCGTTCCGCCATCTTGCTCACTGACTAGGGCCATGAATAAATTGCTATTTTCTCATTTTTCTAGCTAACCTCAGTTGTCGTCGAACCCCTTTTGCATTATTTTCTAAAAAAAACAGTATATATTTCTGTAGTAATTCAAAGGCGGGGATCATGGTATTAACGTGTCAGGTAGATTCAGCGAGACACATGCACCGTGTAATCTATGACATTGCAAAACTTACGCATGATTCAACAAACACCCACCAGGGGGATATTCCCTTTTAAAAGCAACGGGAGAGGGGGCGCTACGGTAAAGTGCTAATAATTCACGTCGTTTTCTCCCCCTTTTTTTACCCAACTGTATTTTTATTGTAAATCTTTTCGGCCCCTTATTATTATCCAATAAAGAGATAGTGCAGCCACCGAGAAATTATGAGAAAAGCGACCCTGATTGTCTGAAAATCAAGGGACAGTTTAACTAAAGATTTCGTTATCAATTTGAAATTTAATGATGCTGAGATGTTAATTTTCAATAAACTTGTTTTTCTCTAACATTTTTACCAATGTTTAACAGTTTTTTTGTTACCATTTTCATGTGTTCCCTTTCATCGATATGGACCTAACACCTGGATTGCTTTCATCCATTTTAGGGAGTAAGTACAATTTTCTAAAACTATTTTCTAGCTTTTAATATATTTTCTGTTTGAGTCGCTCGATTACAATGCAAATCTCATAATTTAAGCAAGCGGGCTGGCTGTCATTTGAAATTTGGAAGGCGACTTATAAGAAGTTTTTCAGCTTCTAAATCGTTTTCCTTCTAATGGATGGGGTTGATGCAATTTTTGCGTTTACGAACACAATATCTCTTTGTCATAAATTAGATCCGACTTCTGGTTTACACAATGCGGAGGAGTTTTAAAGAGCCTCGTAAGGTTTTTTGGAGGGGGGTTTAGCGATCGGTTCAGTGAAATATTTGCGTGGATGTGTTAATGGCAATATAGGTTCACGGTGAAATAACAGAGGTTTGTTTCGTTCCAGTGCCCCAATCCCTTCCTATATTTTTATGCATAGATAATCGAGGATTTAGACGAGTCCCCTCCCCCTTATTCCTTGTATTTGCAACCAGAAAGTAACCTGCGCTTTTTACGCATTCAACTCTGTAAAGATTCGCTACGGTGAACCGACCATCGAGGCGAATCCTAACTCGTTAGCTAGGTTTAGTCTTTCTTTCTCCATTCTATAGGGCGATTAGGATAGGGACCTTCCATAAACTCCTCAGAAAAGTTTGCGAATTGCACGAAATGCTTGATATTGCACAAATTGACTAAAATAAGTTTACTACAGTGATAGTGTTTTAGCTCTAAAAACATGAAGAAAATGCAGTATACCATCAATAACATGCAATACCCCTGCTAAGCCCCCATGGCTTATGGTATGCTTGGACATTGTATAGAATCTTCTACGATAAGGAGATTATAGGCAATAAAACTTGAAAGACGGTTCCTACATTTTAGTGTACGTCATTTATGAAAGGTCCTAGAGTGGTTTCTCGTTAAAAAGCCCCTTTTTTTAAAAGACTTTTTTTTTCACTTGTAAAAGAGAAACGACTTAGCGTCTCCTTTGTTTTGTGCCAGCCACAAATCAGACAAGTGTTTTTGTGTTTAGTTTTGTTGGCAACCGAGTTGGTAGGTGCTCAGAGCGGTTCACTCATGCAAATCTGCCGCCTTGTTAGACCTCAAATGAAAAGTGATGGTTGCCGAAAACAAGTTGTGTTTATTTGCTGCTGGATTTTGTATCTGCCAATATTCAAATGGGCCACCGACGTTGTTGTTGTTGCTTTTTTTTTTTGTACTTTTACTCCTTCTGACGGTATATGTTCCCTAGCAAGAAAAAAAAATAGATCGGATAGCATTGAAATTGCTCTCTCTAAATTCACTTTCAATTTTCTTTTCGACGTAAAACTAATCTCTCGATATATATCACGATTTGACCTACATCATTGGCTTTTCTCTTCTGGCTTTACGATGGTATATAAGGTTTGCTCGTTCTCTATTTCTCGTCTCCACAAACAATGTCGTATTATAGGCATTTGCATTCGCAATAGGAAAATGTAAGGAAGTGGAAGAAATCTGTATTTTTTTTTTCTCTCTCTCTCTCTCTATTTTTTATTCTCCCCATCTTCCTTTTTTGCTTTTTTATATTTGGAAATGCATTAAGGTGCTTGACCATGCATATCTTCTCGTAAGAGAGTGAACTCTTGTTTATGCGTGCGTACATAAAAGTAACTTTGATCGAAGTAACTTTACAGATGTTTTGATGCGGATACTGGTGTATGATAAAATGGTATCACTTTTACAAGCGCCTGCATATATTAACATGGAAAAGCATTCGTTCGCTAGCGTTTTTTATATGCAAAAAATAACAAAAGTTTTGATTTCAAAAGTCTTATTTTATATGTCAATCCCATTTAACGTTATGCTTCTATACATGGTGCTTTATCGGAATACGATGCATTGTGCACTGCCCACCAACGATGCACAGAATGAACCAAAATCTGATGTACTAAATGCAGTGGATTTTAAACTATAACTGAAAAATGTAATGCAATTAAATAGTGTGTATTGAAGCCCATGGGAAGTGGTTGTGTGTATGGTTTGCCACCTTTCAGGGGCAACAAAGTCTAGTCATTTACAGAATTTATGAGGGATCTGACATAAGAATTTACCGATCAATTAACATCATTTATAATGTGTCATAAAAATTATATATAATATTTACTCTTAAAAAATCCAGATTTTATGTAGTTTCAACTTTTGTACAAGGGATTGTTTTTAACAGCTTGCATGAAGAGATGAGTGTTAATTTTATAAAATGTGTTCTAGTTATTATATGTTCATAATTTGATTTGGTTATTTCGGATAGCCCTCACCCATAAATTTCTTTCATAGACCCTTGTATATTTTCGATGCCCTATATGCGTACACGGTAATTCACTGACGATGCATAAAACTAACAGCTTTTTCATGCCCGGCTGCTTTTATAGTATTTCCTGTCACTGTCTTATCAAATGTAACAAATCCTTATGCATCAGTGACAGAAAACACTTCATCTTCAGCGTCACTATTAACGCCAACCGGCCAATTTCGACCACAAAATTTATACCATCCATCCACACACGGGGAAACCTCTCTAAGTTGGTCGATACAGATACTACAGAAAGATATATGCCAGATAAAAAAAAAGTTTCCATTGTGGGAAAACTGAGATTTTGGTTAGCATTAAACGCGCTTTTTAGATAATGAGCCATTAGTTGTTGTAATAATACGAATTATATTTAAAGTTAATTTATTGGTAGTTTTAAACTACATGAACACCATTTTGCATTATGTTGTTATTGGTTGTGAATGATATACAATTTCTTTGTTTCCATTAATTGCACAACCTTAAAGTCAGTGCCATAAAAGTTCAAAGTAACCTTATTGAAAAAGCAAAACGTGAAAATTCCAAATTGGAAAAATGCTGAATGGGGAAAAAGCAATTTTGAACATTTTGACAGAATTGAATTATTTGCCATCGATCTTAGTGCAATAAAGCTTAAAATTTATTGGCACGAATGGCAAAATGCAGTGCAAATACGAGGGAATGGTAGTGCACAGGTTGTGAACATAAATTTTCCGATGCCGAAATGAAATATTGGATTGTCTAACAATTATGCTAAAACCTGACAAGGGGATTATTAATGCTTCGATGAAATGTATGAATCCCAGCAGCCCGTCTGTAGAAACGAATTTTTAATAGCACTTGTTTTTAACGATTTCTCGAAAATATCCCATTTGTCTTTCTCTCAGACTCTATTTCGAATAAAACCATCCAAATATTAAGCTTTTTATTGTTATTTTTTGTAAAAATCCATTTCTTCAGATAGACTCGATATTTCGTTAAAAATGCGGCATAATGTCGTAATAAATTGCGAATCAATCATTTTTTCTTCCAGATTTTTTTTGGTTTTTTCTCGACAATGCCTCTTATCGTTAGCATTGTCAAATAAATTTAATTCACTTTCTCAGTTCACTTATTTCTATTGCCATTTTTGCCATAAAATCTTGTAAAAAATGAACGGATGATTCGAAAAGAATGCTTCTGAGCAATTTCTAGTTTGGATTTTACAGAAAATGGATTCCCTAATGAAAAAGTTTCTCCAAATGTTCACTTTTAACGTCTTAATTCTTAACAAATATTCCTGGCAGATTATCCTCTCCCAAAAAATAAAATCTAACTTCCAGTATTTTGAGTAATTTAGAAAAACAGGGGTCGTGTGCAATTTATAAATGTTTTTGCTGTTGGTGTAATTATAAAATTTATTTATACTGGACCAATCCGTTTTCGACCACATTTTTTTTAAAGCGTTAAATTTATCATTTGTAACTTGCGAAATTACACTATATCACCCTATTCTTGGTGGTACTTAGATAGGGCATAATTTTCATGGCTGATTTAGTTGTTTTTAAGCATCAATAGGGTTTTGATTTCTAAAAAAAAGGTAGATTCAAAAACTTTTGTTCGCATCCTTGTTATGCATACGTTTGCTCGTCGGGTTTTCGCAAATCTCCATTTCAGAAATAGGGTTGCAAATGTCAAAAAAGGCCCATTTCGGGGCTGTTTGTGCAGCTTGTCTTATTGGTATTCGCCCAGCTTCTGCCGTCTTTTAAGTCTGACTTACAGTGACAGATTGCGTCGCTTATTGCTCGCTTTTCCAACGTGAAAATTGAATTTCAAAGTCGACGTTGGTATTGGCAATAACTAAACGAAAACGCTTGTTTTTCCCTCCTGCTTTTTTGCCAGCTATTCCAAGCGAGAAAGTGAGAGAGATGTTTATGTATAATAAGAAACGTGTGTCGAGTTCATCGGCAAACAAGTACTCTTACTTGTAAGCTAAGTAAACTTCTAAATGTAAGCATCGTTTTCGCAATAAACTCTGGCATCGTGCATTATTGTTTTTCGAGATAGGTGAGCGAAGATCTCGACGTCGTTTGTCGTTTTCAAAAGAAGAAAGACTCTTTGCTCCCCATAGAATAAAACGTCGAACGATGTAAAGTGCTTGTTGGAAATTCATGCGAAAAACCTATTTCAATTTCGCATCTCTTGCCTCAAAAAGGCAGGCTGCCATTTCTTCTCCATTTTCGTTATCTTCATCTGGTGCCTTAATTGGTATTGTTAAATAGAAGTTACTTTATACTTTAGTGTTTATAATTACCATTCAGATATTAGTAAATTTTACGAAATTTAGCTCATTGCATAGGATCTCACAACCTTAACACAACATGTTATTTTTTTAATTCAATGGTTGGCCTGTTTAGTTTCTGCAAACATGCATGACTGATTTTTTTAATTTTTTTTTATAGGGATACACCCCTTTGCATTTGGCTGCTCTGCATAAGCGGAAACCTGTATACGAAATATTGCTGTCTGCTTACAGTAAGTACATGTATCTTAAATTAGGGACTTAGATTTCAAAGTATGGGTGGGCTTTATTATTTAGTACTAGTACACTCCTATAAATGAATATTTTTTTATTGTAAGGCATTGATTCAATAACTTAAGCAAAAAAAATCTTTCGTGTTTTCCCAAGAAATTCCTTTAAAATTTGTAGAGGCTATTACACGAGTAAATACAGTCATATAAAAACTCTTGAACCAACACCTATACTTGCTGTTATTGCAAGTACATTTTGCTGCACAAACTCTTCTTCTATATCAACAATAGTGAATTTAACTTCATTAAACCGATACTCGTTGCAGATGCTGATCGATCGTTGCGGGATTACAGCGGCAAAAGGGCCGAAGACTATTGGCCTCGCCAGATCCACGAATCCAAGTTGACCAAGCCAGATTCACGTAAGAATTCACGAGCTTTAAATAATATAACTGACTGCGAAGACGGTGCACCCCACCGGCATTTTAGCATTCTTGGTATAAATGTGGTGTCCGAGCCGCACCGCATTCACTCCAAGTCTCGAAGGTCCAAAGACGTACCGAGTCAACAACTAGCCCATCAGAAGGCTGATGGACCTTCTAGAGAAAAGAGCCGAAGGCCAAAGTCGGAGTCGTTCTTGCGGCTGCATCGACCCACTATTTATAAACGTCCGAAATCGGGACACGTAAACAATAGCGATTTCAGCGCACTTGATGAAGCTGCTGAAAATGGCGAATCCGAGGAACCTTTGGGCTAAGTTGACTATGGGAAGGTCGATGCAGGAGATGACACTCATGGTTGATGGCCATCAAGCGAGATTAGTTCGGACTATAGACGGCATTACTTAACTAACATTCCACTGCAAGTTGCCATACATTTATTTCATAACTTCAATGAAACATATTTTTTGAGAGGGAATTTTGTTATAAGTGAGTTGAGCTGTGCTTGACTGCCTACAACAACTTAACTTACTCGTGTTATAACTATACTAACACTACTTACAACTTTTAAGGTTATCCGACGAACAAACAGTATATACAAATTAAAATGTAATCGAATTTAGACAAGTTTTACATTTAGATTCTACTTAATATATTTATGCAAATGTGCATTTTACATTGTTAAAAATTGTGATAGTGTGATAGTTAGCATCGAATCAAATTCTTCTAGTCTATGATGTAATATTACTTATTTTAAATACTAATATTTGGCATGTTGCATATTTAGAGGCACATCGTTTTACATGTAAATAGGAAGACGTATTTCCTTTTTGTGATTATTTCAAGTACTTTTTATTGTCTATACAAATCAGTATCATTCTAACTCTTGGCTTAAAGCCAATCGGCTTTGGGCTACGTATTTCCATGCCATTATAAGGGATGCTCCCTAAAATTAGACTGTAATTACACTAGTGTTAATTTAGTCATAATGAGAATTAGCAGCGGAGAAAAGCAAATAAGCTCTTAGGGCACAATAGCGTGGCGACAAATGACATAATTACAAATCCTTTATTACTGTTAGCCTCTTGTAAATCAAGGTCTCTGATTTGCCAGTTGCAATATTTCGATAAGCGAAAAAACCCAATTAATGCACTGTCTTATAAATTTAAGAAAATCTAGGGGTAATCAGATAAACAATTTCTGGATTTCGTACGGTTTTTGGTCATTTCAGCGCAATTTACTTACCGTCCACCTTTCGAAATGTGGGTACTGAATCTTAAATTTATAATAGCGCGATGCTTGTTTGATTTAAGCGAATTTGATTTGCATATATTTTGTTATTATTTTTCTTTTGCATGTGTATTCCATTTCTTTTCTTTTCTTCCTATTTCCTTAAGACCTGCAAGCTGCGGTCAAATGCAAGTTTGCCTGCTCGTTTTCCCCTGTCCTCTTATGCGTTCCTGTTATGATTTGTCAATTAAGTAACATGTCGGTAAATGTGAAAAGAACTGATGCATGATTATCTATAGAGAAACAGATGCCTGGTGCAATTATTCTGTAATCAGAAATTTCGCATTTTGAACATCGATAAACTAACCCCTGCCATATGTTCAATGACATCTAGGATATGCGAGTTATTAAAATTTTCTCTTTGCACAAACACTTATTTCGTGGGTTCTTTTTTTATTATTTTTGAAATCTTTTGTTTCGTTATGTCAGTCATTTCCTTGTTGGTTTCATTTATTCATATTGTGTTTTCAGTTTTCCTTTATCCTCGGTTTCTCCAGGGACCCGAAAACCCGCATCTATTCTATTTTCTTCCATTACCAACTACTAAATTACTGCTAATAACTCTCAGCATGCTTATTAACACGCTCGCACTTTCACAGCTTACGTTGCATGAACATTCGTTAAATTAAATTTGCTCTTCTCGCTGCTTGCAGAATTACAATGCGCTTTGACCTTGCGATTAAGTTACTTTAGGCACCAATTGGTCCCTAGAGTTGAGCAAAGTTGCTACAATGCTAATAACTTAATTAACACGAACTAATAAGTCGTTATTTAAACATGGAAATTGGTATTTTTATCAGTGAAAGAGCAATCCTTTTTTTATGTGCATTTTATTGAAGAATTAAGCCAATATTCCAGGTAAAGAAGATCTCCACCTCATGTTCGGTCAAAATTCGGTCGATAGCGGCATAGTTCAGGAACTCATTTGAGCTTGTGCATAATACACTTCACGTTATAATTACTGTAATTGCAATCCCTGGCGACTTAACCACCAAAGCCACACTGCCAGAAGTCTAACGGCCTCGCTTATCGCTATTGCGCTTCCACATTCGCTAACTTAGCCCATTGCCGAAGCCCTAATATTGCAGCTATAGCATTCGCCCCCTATTTTTTTTTTCTATTGTTTCCCGCATAAGCCCGTTGGAAATTTATTTAAAAATTGATCGTGCCATTGAATGGGTTGCATGCAGATCACGCACCGGGCTGCGCTTTCGATGAAGGCACTTAATTTATGATTTGCCATCGAAAAGCACAATCGTGTATTGAAGCTGCTTCAGCACTAGCGGAGGATTTGCCTGTGACGAGCATAATTCAGCAGTCTCAATGCTCTAATGACAATGATCGAGCTATTTATTGACGTTCTGCTGGATTGCAATGATGAAACGGTGCCACTCTGCTGTAATGAGCATTTTTGCTCATTCTGCTCAGGGCCTTCTGAAATGCAAGTATTGCACATGTATTTAAATGTATATTTACTTTGCTAGTATATTTATCAGGGAGGGAATCAAACTTTTACTCCGGAAATCATGTGTCCAACATCCATCTGAGAGATTTATAAGAACAGGATTGTTTACTAATCTCTCAAGATTGAATAAGGATAAATAAGCGCAATCATTCGACGGATAAAGTAGCATGGCGCCTCGAAAGAAATCGTATGTTTTTTTGGCTTCCTTGTAAAAGGGAAGTCATGCTTTTTAAACACACGTGATCTATAGTACGACAGACACCAACAGCTGGGAAGTGCCACGACCAGACCAGAAATCTCTAAAAATTCAACCAACCCAAAACAACACGGTTCAGTTTTAACTTTGTTTTAACAGTTTCGAGAAAAAAATTTAATAGGTAAACTAGAAAGCTCCAATTGTTAGAAATCTTTTCATTATTTCGAGGCATCGCAATTAAATACACAGCAGACTAAATGTTTCTATTTAAAGTATGAGATGGGTCTATCAGTTTCACGTGTTGTTAGCTTAAATTTCTGAACTTCAGAGGGATTTTCCCCCTGTCAGAAGTTCTCACCATTTCCCCCTCCCTCGATGCTCCCTACTGTTTCGATTATGCAGGGAATTGATAGGGGGCATCATCATAATGGGCCTAATGCACTACGTTTGTGTGTGCTTAATGATAGGAACTGGAGAGAATGCTCTTCAGATTTAGTGCATTGGGCATTATCGATCGAGATAGATGGCGCCACCGAGCAGTGGGATCTTACATCGTAATTAGATAGCATGCCCTTTGTAATATTTTTAAAATATTTGGGTTCATGTTTTATAAAAATTGATACGGTTTTCGTCTAGAGGATTGATTACATTCTGTATTTTGCTAATATTAAAGCTTATTGTTTGTTTTCCATTTTTGTTACAGCACGAACGGCCAGAAGAACCTCCAGGAGGAACTCTGGTAAGTTGCCCTTTTATTATACCGTGGAGGATTGTGATGGCTGTTTTCTCAAGTTTTCTGATAGCATGGCTCTGAAATCGAGTTGTTGCCAAATTTGAGTTTGTGGCATGGTTTCTAATTGCTAATTCTGTGATTTTTTTGCTAATTGCAACCTTATTAATTGAGGAATGTGCAGCTTTGAAACAATTGCATGTCCCTGATTGTTTGACAAAATGCTATATTTCGCTCTTTGTTTTTAGCATTCAAATTCGTTGTTGGTTTTGGTACCTGGTGATTTACTCAGGACAATATTAGTCGGCAATAATCTTTCTGTGTTAATGTTATCTAAATATTTTTTTATAATTTCTAAGCTGTAAATTAAATTTAACTGATTGCAAATGGCTGATGTCCACATGCATTGTATAATTAACAAATGATTCGCCTACTTGCTGAATAGGCCTTAACCTGCAACGGCCCATGAGGTTTTTCTACCAACAACAACGATTTGCAGCAGATTGGGAATATAGCTCGTATCATTTACTGAAACGAAACATATCCATTTTTTATGAATCCAGCGCAGCCACTTTAAGGTGCACTAGTCATCAAAAGTTAATATTTAGGGAAATGGGCCTTCCTGTCCATTAAAGCTGGCTGTTGGGGATAGGGAGTGTCGGGGGTTTGTCAGGATGCATTTCTGCGTTTGTGCATTCGCATCTCAGGGGGCTTCCCTCTCTCTGTCCTGCCAATTTGTCAGACAGCAACCTGCCATTTTGCACTAGCAAAGCGAGTTTCGCTGTCAGAATGTCATCTTTTTTGGTCCCAACGCGTTGCTGCAAAGGACCCCCTCGTTCGATGTCGCTGGGCCTCATGAATGGCTTTCATGCTTGCCTGACTTCCGACATGTCGTATCTCGTTGAACAGCTTGTCGACTCCCATCGAGCGATTCAGCAATAACGTGTCAAAAACTCATAATGTCCAACTACGGTCCATCCAGGGAGAGACGAACATATGTGATCGGCTGCACTTCTCCTCTTTTGACATTTCTCTCTCTCTCTCCATTGGCTTGCTTGGCCACTCGAAAAACAAGGTAAAAGTAGCAGTGTTCAAACGATGAGTCCAGCTGTCGTGTCTTACTCGTCTACTTTTTTATTTGCTATAAAACTCTTCAGTTTAGCTACCATTGTTTCCAATGAACTTGGGACTAGGTCGTCTTCAAAGTCCATATCTCATTTTTATGTATTTTTTTTTTTTTTTTGCTTTGGAGTGGATTTATTCTTAGTACGTTACTTTTCCTGGGATTTTCATTAGAGGATATGAAAAATGCTCAGGTTTTTCAAAACTCCAAATTGGGATTGCTGATACCTTGTAGGAAATTTGTAATTTGTATTGTTTTGCTAAGTACACATATCGCACATGAGTTGCCAATGGGCGATCCCTAAATGTTTTAATCCCTATATCGTCTGAATTGAGCCATTTCGTAATAACCCTCGTCGATTATGACGCTGCAGCTGTTGTAGCCAAGCATGAGTGACATAAGGGGTGGCCACGCTCGTAACTGTCACACCGATGTTACCGGTATCGATGAATGACATTATAATGAAAACACATTTCGCCGATGGGACGAGTTTTTGTATCTCGGTGCAACGGCTGTGACACCAATGTTGCCCACAGCGCTTTCAAAGTTGTGACACAACTCACCGATTTAAGCATATATTGCGACTATGGCAGGCCTGTCTGTCTGTCACGTGTTACTACGGTGTGACACACGTCCCACGGTAGTTGCAATTGTCGTTGGTCTTTCAACTTTTTTAAAATAAGTCATCTTCTGGACGCCATGTGGAAATGACACATCTCACTTTGTCTATCATCGATCCTCCTATATAATTATTTTGTGTATTATACAAAATCGTACCATTTTTTCATCTTTATTTACATTAAATGAAATTTATTATCTGGTCGAAATCAATACGGTTACTTTATTACCAACAATGACATGAAAATTTCGAAGGCATGTTTGACGGAATTGCAGAAACTTGTGTAATTTGAAGCATGTTTCTTTAATCTGGATGGATACACATAGGGCTAGTTTTGATCCTGTATAAGCATCCATTTTAAAATGCCATGGACCCTCCAATATGACATAATGGGTCCAAAAATAGATTGGGCTTCAATTGATGATGCCTAACTGAGCAGCCATGTGAGTTTAATCGTGTTGTGACAAGCTGTACTGTTCGCTCATTCAGAGTGAAGGGTGCACAAAAGATCCTTCAAAGGTCGGTCATTTTTGTTGGGTGCAACCCTCCAAAGCCATTGTGAACAAGTAGTGTAGAATAAAATGGGGAAGGACAGGCTTCAATGATGGGACCCACTTGCTGTAGCTTGCTATGGAGATCTTAGTGTATCTGCATATAAAACAGGCACTAATGATAAAAAGCTAGACCTGATGCTAGTGAAAGCATGTTTATGGAATGCTGTTTTGTGATATTTTTGAATTATTAGAAAATGCAACTGAAGTTTCTGTTATGATTATTATGCAGACTTGCACTTTATGGTATGAAAACCTATTTCTGTTTTGGAGGTTTTTTTCGCATGGCTACTCCTGTTTTGCAAAATAATCTGTTCAGAGCTCAAATGACACCAACACTCAATTTATCTAGATTCTTATAAATGCATACAAACAGTTTTATACGTATGGTATTGACTTGAGACATGTTAAACATAAAATCAATATCAGTTTCCTAATTTTTTATAACTTGTGTGTAGCACTAATTGCTATTACAATGATTCTTGAAGTACTTAAGCCTTGTAGTTGAGCAATGGTGTCAAATGCGTTCTGTGCAGATTTTTTCAAGAAATCATTGCACATTTCTCCATGACTCATATTATGATGTCCATGTATGTGTGCTAGACCCAGAGGTGGAACCCATTAGACCAATGAGCACGTGGAGTCTGCTACAGTTTGCCTCATCAGTGCTCAGTCAGGACCACAACGCTCCTGTGTGGTACACATCCACGTCACGTGACTCCTGTGGAGAAAACAGCGATGACGATGCTTGTAACTCGTTGTAGTGATGACGTACTAATTGAACATTTCTTGCCAGCCATCTTGTTCATCCAACGTAGATTCGTGTAACGTCATGTAATACATAAACTCACGATGTAAAAAAAAGAAGTAAAACTCCCCCTTGGGACACAGGACTTAAGCTGGCAACTTTTCTGTTCCGGATATGACACCATTGCGAAGATTTGCAACGCTGAAAATATTTTCTCAGATATTTGTGCGAAAAAACTGACTCATCCTGGAATGTTCTTTCGGGAGTTGCTATTTTAGTAGTGGCTTGAATAAGCAGAGAAGAAAACTACGAATCTGGAGGGTGAGCTGCCACCTCTGAAAGCCTACAGTATATTGGTATACACAAGTGTATAGTCTATTTTTCATATCTTACCAAAAATAAAGCACATTCTTATTGAAAATTCGGTGAATTTGACGTGAAAGTCAGCAAATCCACTATTGGGCATCCATGTTGTTTCGAAATAGCACTGTTGTTTTGAATCGTTAGCATTTTTTCTCCTTGGATTGTGATTCTATTGATTCAAAAATGTCGTAAGATTTAACAACTCTCTGGTTTAATTTTTGTGTTATTTGTTGTTCTGCTTGGAATCAATTTGCAGCAGCTATCAAACAGTTGTAAAAGTAGTAAAAATGGCACGAATTGGTTTAATCTTCACCTTGATTTCAGTTTGAGAATACCAACCAACGTCCAAGGACACATTAGTAGGTTTATTTTAGATGAAGGTTGAATTCCATAATGAGTATTTTGAAATGAAGATATTCGGTTAACAGTAATCGTTTAATAATGGTGTGAAAGGTGCACGAAAATAGTCTGAAAGTGGTGAGTCTTAAGATTGCACTTGCACCTACATTTAGTTATTTTAACATCAGATAGTTAGTTGTTTTCTGTTGTAGCCAATTTGTCCAAGTATAGCTACATGTACATGTACAGTATGTTTAATTCCAAAAGAGAGATGCTTTTTAAACTCACCTACTAGGTGGCATTTTGAAGTTTTGCCAAAGAGGTTACTAGCAATTATCACCACCAAGTCCTTAAATACTACTGTGCCACATTTGCCATTTTTTTTTCCAAGGTTGTTGAATGACAAATATTTTAAGCGAATTTCGGTGACATATCAATCAACAGTCATTGCTCGTTTAAATAAATCACCAATTAAGTAAGACTTGGCCGATGCTGTTTTTGTTAAGCCAGGCTGTTTTAATTTCTTTATGCTATAGTATATGCATGTAGAGGTGTACATTATATATTCACTAATCATATCAAAAGTGGATTTAGTGTATCTCGCAGTTGTTTTCCCAGTCAGGATAACAAAGTATAAAAGTCGTCTTCATAAAACTAAACAGTTTCTTCAAATAGCTAAACTTTTAAAACAAACTGCAGGCCTCGTTGTAACACGTACATTATACGGAATGAGAGCCAGCAAATGTTTCATTAGATTTCTGGCACCGAGCTTTAAGATGACAGCTGCACCAACAACCTTTGCTTGAATTGGGTAAAGGAAGGCCATGTAAAAACAAGTGTGAAATAGCCAAACATTTCATCTCGTTCTGGTTAGCACCTTTTTGGCAAGGAGAGATAGGATGAAAACGATGATGGAGGTGCGTGTGTGACGAGAAAGTGCTACAAAATTGGGATGATGGCTGACGCACGAGTTATATTTCGAGGCAGTCTCCCAAGTTGAATGTTGAACAAACTTTGGTCGGTTGCTATTGGTTAGGACCCTGTGTTTATTTCAGCGTGACACGATTCGGCGTGTTTGCCGCCATCAGCGCCACATGTAGGGCAAGTTCTCCGTCATCGGCACCCTTTGTGATCTCCAGCTGTGTTTTTTGTTTCTGCATTTTTGCATCCCCGCCATCATATATCAGATATTAAATGACAACGACGACAAACAAGTGCGCTTGTTTACCTCATAAATAAACAAATAAATGCTACTTGGCAAGTTCCAACACGTCAGTGGATCAAACTAAGAATGTCTCTGTACTCCCCTTAAAATGAACAACTTGACAATACAGGGCTAACTTTGGATTTAAGGGAGGTCTTGAGAGTGCAACTGTATCATTTTTGAAAGATTAATGGGAGAGAATTAAGGCGTGTTGCTTTAGATAATTTAACACTGCACATTATATATAAAACTGTTATAAACTAGCATTTGGTGCTAAGAAAATAAATTTGACACTCGTATGTACACATTCGTAACAATTTTAGTATAGAGAGTTTATGCATTGCTGTGCTGCAATTACAAGTATGACATTGGGAATGAAACTTGCTATTCTTGTTTCAAAATGCAGAACCATCGTTGAACATATGGTCATCTTTCAATCCGTTTTTTTTTTTATTTTATACTGCATTTCGCAATTTGATTTATCGTTACTTTCCATTAGAAAGCGAGGCAACACATAATCCAATGACATGTTAAAAGCGATCTCAGCACGCGTGTCTTTTCAGTGTACTTTACACCAAATCCTCTGTCTGCACTTAAATAATTGCTTGTCAGGCTCTGATCCTGTACTTATCATCCAAGATATGTGTCGCCATCCTTAGTTTAAAATACAGTGGTGGATATATACATGCACAAACTGGCTTCTGCTGTTAGAAAATGATTTCATTTAATTAATTCCCGTCAATTTTGATCTGTTGGCAAGTATTGTTTAATGCTGTTGTGTAGAGGATCGTGTTGGAAGTATTTTAAATCGAATAGTTGCATTTAAATGAGGTATACATCCCCCATTTGAGAGAATTTGTTGTATATTAAGTACTTTAGGATTGTTTTGCTAATCGGTCCAGTGAATGCTGTTTATCGTAATCAAGAAGCTTTAACGGTGGCTTTCCTTTCCTTCTGTTGGCCATCATTTACAGAAATCCATTCCAAGAGTCGGACAAGTTTACAGTTAAGCCATTACAAGGCTGAAGATCCTCGTTGATGGTCTTGGCTAGCTGCTTAAGCCTCAAAGCCTCTAGCTTTGTCTTTCTTAATAATTATACGATCGCTCGTAATTTAGTACAAGTTTCTTTGATCAAGCTGTTATCGTATTAGCGTTGTGTTGGGCCTGACATTACTAGGGGAAGAGTTAGTGCTAGTGTTTTATGCTACATCTACATGTATTTTTCTTAATCTGTTGCAGAAAAGGAAACTGCTGGCTTTCTCAGGCTGGGATCGTTCAATGTTAAAGTACGTAAAACAACGGAATCTCACGGCAGCACTAAACAGAAACTGGAAAAGCTGCACAAGGGATGGGGATCTGCGGACAATTTACCGGAAAAGGTAACTATTTATTATATCAGTTAGACAAATTTATTTATTTTTCTATATACGCTCTCGTCATTTTGTATAATTCTACGACGTTACAATTTCTGAAAAATCGTCGTGTAGGGCTGTAATTCGGTTATTTAAATACTTGTCAGATTCCACAGAATTTATTTTCTCATTTTATCGTCATGCCATTTTTTTTTTATATAAAATGTGTAAGTATTGATTATTTTTTTTTTTCAATCTGAATGCAAAAGCAGCGGCAACACCCTGCACGCATCATAATGCGGACAAAAATCTTTTCCCTGAAATGTCCACGATTTTGTTCAATCATGTAAATGTCATTTAAATCTCGCTCGTTTCATGTGCAAAACTGCATTTTTTTTTGCCGTGGATTTATTGAAATTCAATGCGTATGGCCCGTGGCTCCTTCGGCTGTGATTGCAAACTTTTGCATGAATTCGTTCGGCAATAGGGCGAGGATTGGCCGGCGATATGAATAAGAGGCAATCACTGAAGGAGAAAAACAGTCTTTGAATGCTTTACGACATTCAAAGTCATATTTCTAAGTAGATTCAAAAGAGAAGAAAAATGCGCAACCCACCTCTGAGATGCCAGACTGCGAGGGCTTTGAGGCTGGAATCTGGGCGATAAAACCCGGCTGCTGCTACTTGTCACATTATTTGTTCACATGCAAAACCGCCTTACATTTACATTGCAAACATGCTCTCTCTCGCAATAGGAACGTTTTTCCTAAGCGAATGCATCGCAACCTCCCTTCCTGGTCGCCTCTGGGCCATGGGCAGCTTCTCCATGCTCCAACAACATTCAAATCTGGAAGCTCCTCAGCACATCTCATCCTTCCTTGAAATTATGCTCACAACGATGGCTTAGTTAACACAAATTTGTCATCAGCATTAGGCTTGCAGATCACATATTTGATATTAAGCTACGTAAACCCTAGAGAAAGATCTCATTGTATTGAGACCCTATTGCTTATGAGATTATGCAACATCCAATTGTTAATTATAAATTTGGTTGAGCATGTTCTTAATAGTTTGATCTCATAAAATCTAATTAGTAAGGAAGTCGTGTAATAGATTCCCATTGCTTAATGTCTCACTAGTACCATTAACATGTTCCTTAATCTAGGTTTTCTATGAGACCGCTTGAGATTTTTGATAAAAGCATAGTTATCCGATCATTCCAGATTGGAAAACTCAAGATGATCTAAATAGAATTAATTCTCATTTTTGCCCTAAAATGTTTGGGTGAAATTCTTGTAAAAGAGCTAGTGGTTTCTAGCATTAATATGGATCGAAGCTTTGGGTGCCCAAGTTGAGGGTATTTTTGAGGATTCCATCGGTCCTTTTCTCATCTCGGAAGAAGCATAATAGAAATGTTCCATCTGTATAGAGGCATGCACTCGCACATATGACAGAAGCCGAGTCGAGGCTTTGCTCCAGTCCTCTACGAAATGGGAAGAGTAAATCCCCCTTTGCCTCATTTGGCATCTCTGAAGGAGGGGGGGAGTGAGCGAATCTGCTTCAACTATATTTCTTGCCGAGCCTCATTTCCTGATAAAACCCGACATTTTCTGCCTGTTCTGGCGACCATTTTGCACACATTCTTAAGGTTTCGAGCTGTACTCGCAAATGCCTATCAATAAAGTGCGGAGATTACTGATTTCGCGAATTGAGCTGAAATGTGCATAATGTTATTCGAGGAAGGAAAGAAAAAAAATGCTGAGGGAAATCCGGAAAGTGTAACAGACTCCTCGGAGCTGCACATTTCTGTACTGCCCAGTTCCACAAGTGCTGCGAGGAGGACATTTTTAAAACTTCTTTCACTATGGGAAAACCCATCTGAAAATGGATTGAAAATTGTGTTACCATTCCTAGTGTTTGAAAAGTTTTACAGTCCAAAACCTGTGGAGAGAGATTTTTGTATGATCCTAAAAATCGATCGTATTTCTGACCCACGATTTGCTTTTGTTTTCATTTCCAGACGGATAAAACCTTGATGCCGCCTCCGAAAGCGTATCCATCGCATAAAAGTCAGAAGCAGCGATGTAAATCACATATACTCACGTCGTAAGCTTCTGGTCCAGCAGATTAAGCTCAAGGTATAGCTGTGTGGGGCCTTAAAGAAACTTTTTCCCTACCCCCTCCCCCCTAAACGTATACGTTATGCGAGCATTCCTACTTTGGGGCAATGATAAGTTATTCGTCTTAATAGCCGTGTTTCACAAATACGTCCCTCCCCCAACGGTATCAAACCGTCCTTCGTTATTTATGGAAAGGACGGATATTCTGATCTGATAGTTTTTCGATTTTCAATGAAGCAAAGCATTTATTGCTCCTGTTTTTACTGCTGAATATAGATGGGTTTGTGTTTTAAAATACTCGGACAATGTCCACTCGCTTATCTCGGCAATGCGATTTCAGGAGATGCTCCTGTAGTGTCCAATGAACCATTCTCCTATTGGATTTTAATGGCATGATAAACTACTTAAAATGTCCATCGCAGTATTTTTTTTTTTCCTATACCACTAAATCGTTTCAATTATACGGGTTTCTTCTTTCCTAACCTACGAAACTATTGTTTCTGATTTTTTTAGTATTTACTTTTTATACTATGGCATGCATATTTATAACGTTTCGAAAACGTTTGGTTTACCGTTTGTAATTTAGAAAGTTATGACATTGACAAATATTCTTCCCATGCCAGGTTTTATTACTGCAGTGGTAACTATTACAGTAACTGTATGGTATTTGTGTACTGCAACGTTCATTGCAGTTACGTTATTATGGCACTTTAAATTTTTATTTAGTACAATTTTTTTTATTATTTTATGTTTTTTACATCTAGCCAAATGTGTCAAATCAGAAAGCTATCAGATATGTTTTTTCCAATTGTTGCAAAACGCTCATGGGTAATGTTTTCCTGTTAATTGTATTGTACAAGCGCCGCACGAATTAAGCATTCCTTGTATACGAGTCTTCTTAGTTGATATAAAGTTTTGTAAACTATGTTGTGATTATCGGTTCATTTATTACCAAACTAAAAATATTAGCTAGCTTGAATAGTAAGTTTCCTACGTCACCTTATTTGGTAAAATTAAGACTTGTGTATGTAGTGCTGTTCCATTTCAGATTTGAGATGCCCTGCTTAAAGTGATTTAACAAAGTTCTCGTGTTGAATATGATGACCAGGTGTTGTATCGCACCTCATTGTTTCTTCCAAGTAGTATACAAAATTATCTAAACTTTTATTTCATGGGATGGTGTTTATTTCCTCCACGTTGTGAACATATCTTCTTTAGATTGTATATGTCCCATCTTATAAGCATTCACTGTGGTTGCTTCACAGCATGCTTTATATCTGCAGACATTTCAGTTAGTGCAGAACCGAACAAAATGTGACTGTTGTCTTAACCATCTCCGCACTTATCCTTCTGGTTGTTTATAAAGATAAATGTTTCATTCATTGGGTTGATCACCACTGAATGGCAGACAATGCAATCCACGGAGAGATAAATATTTTCCGCCTTTTTCTCAGCCCTCATTCTCGAACCATTCGTTATTCATCTTTGTTAATTGAGCTTTTGTTCCTCTACGCAAATTTAACGTTGATTAAAAGATTCACGAATGAAGACTGAGAAATGAAAACAGATAGGCTCATGGAAACGAGGCCGTTAAAACCATTCAGATTCCTAAATGTAGTTTCGTATAATGCTCGAATCTGTCGATTGCACAATCCCTCTTTTGGTTTGAGTGTGTTAAATCGTTAATTAAAGCCGAGCACTAGACGACGAAGCTGGATCCTGTGGAATCATCAGATTATGCCGAACTTCTTACGAGTCTGTAATGTGGTTGCCAAAGGTATTTCATATAATGCATGCAATTATTTTTTAATGTTTTACTTTTAAAATATCCCAATGTATTTCATTTAAGGAATAGATTTTAGTTTTATTAATTATTAGATTTTTAGGATTATGATGAACCACAAACTCCCAGATGTAAAGACAACGAACCAATGCACAGCGGCCACAAATAATATTTAAGAAATTCTATTTGGTATATTTACTGAGTTTTTTATTCTTTCTCCCTCATGTGTAATAAAAATTCTGTTCGGTGGTGTGTTTTTAAAAGACGCTCTCAAGCATGACAGCAAGGTAATTATGCAACGATTGAAGAATCCGTTTGTTCATGACATCAAGTTGTTGTATGCAGTGCTTCGGTAAGAACAACATAGTTGAAGCCTTTAGTGGTAAGCTGGGTTTTTAATAATTTTAATAATCTTGTGGTTTTTTTCAGCTGGTAAATTTCTATAGTTAGGGCTAATAATTAAGGGTTCGCAGAGTTGTGGTTTAAAAATTCCTAGGAATTTTAGGAATGAGTGAAAAGAGTTACTGTACATTGTAAATTGAAACGCTTCTAACAATGGTTGCAAATGCAAAAAGGGTGTGAATATGCAAACTGGTTAAGACACTAGCAGATTTGGCCTGGTTATTAGGTGTAAGGTGCGGTTCAGATAAAGTAGATACATGTAGCTTATTTGCTACCCCTTTGCAATAATGTTGGCAGTATACTATGAATATGAATGCGTTGTAGTGGATTATTAAGTAACATGCGCAATATCTAAGCAGAGAGTTGAAATGGTTGTTCTTGTACATGTGTATTGTGATTTAATTGGTCGGTTTTAATGAGTTTATAATTTTGGTGCCTTTCAACAGCATCCCCAACCCCTAAAATAGTGGCAATCACGCATAGCATTGGTGCTTGGCTTGTTTGCCTACTTAGGCATTCCTGGGTTTGCCAAATTCGGTAGGCCCATGGCTTATTTCCCGCAAACTGTAAAGGTTATAGCTGTTTATGCAAGGTTATATGTTGAGTGTTACACAACATTTGGTTTGAAATTCCTAGCGTAGTTAATGCTTTAGGAATGCACGAATATGGGTAAAATGAATTTAAGATAATGCCTTTCATCGTGTTATGCCAAATAACAGCGTGGAGCATGGATGCATGGCATGGTCTGAAATGCAACGTTCGACTGCTTTCCTGATGGCGGAAATTTCAGATTGCCCAATCGGAATGCTGCATTTGAGATCATGCCATACCTCATTTTATTCCATGCCCCCACGTTTTCTTAGTTTTACCTTTAGTCTCTAATTTTAATATAAATAATTTTCTGTATTAAGGATAAGCTACATGTAATAGGCCTACTTAGTCAGTATATGATAGGTTATCTATAATGCGCAAGGTCATGAGAAGATAGGTCCTAGCCCGTTTACTTTAAGCGATGTTCCAGCTGCAGAAAAAGGTAAAAATTAAAATATGTCCTTTATTAATAAGTTATTAGAGTTTTTGGCCCTCTTTAAAGGGCTCTGCGAGTTACATGTATTTTGATCTTTGTTTTGCTTTGACAAGATGGGAGTTAATTATTTAACCCGCACATTTTAACGCCGCGTTTTCTCTGCTCGTCATGCGTTAATTTCTCTAGGTATTTGCGCTGTCGTCGATGAAAATAAATGCTAATTGCTTTTTAGTTAACGATCCAAAATGGGATGAGGGGCCTTTGGTCCCTAAGCATCCCTTAGCCTAGCGTCGCGTAATGGCTTTTGAATGTAACCCTTAATGCCTCGTCAACCATCGTCAGTTAGCCAACCCATTTGATCTCATTTAGCATTTGACATCAGATTGCTATTTAATTATTGTTTGACAGGCTCCTGTTCCTCTTCCCTATTTCTCACATCTTCATTAACTCGGATGCATATCTGCAAATGAGAAATTATTTAGATGCGATGGGGCGATGTTCAAATCCTCTTATTAAATTGTTAAAAATGAATTGGAACTGGCAGCAATGTTTTCAAATATGAGATTTTTCCCAAACTTTTCTAGTCACCGAGATGCACAAGGATGAATACAAAAAGCCAGAAATTTCGAACTTTTCTTAGTCAATTGTTTTATCATTGACTTTATCATCCTGCAATGACTGAATGGATGTTGGATGGAAAAAAAGACATGCCTCAGTGCGTATAGGTCTCTGTGAGCAGTTGTGTCATCTTTTGTCATATTTTTTTTTTGGCATATGCAGTCGATCGATAACGCAGCAATTTGACAATTTGACACCATGCCCAAGCAGGAATGTGTCTTATAAAAGGCAAATGCATCTTAGGTTGGGTCTAAGCAACGTGTATGGTGGTGTCTACACATCCAATAGCATTGGCTCGAAGTAATTGCAGTGTCGAACGCTTGGAATCCATTGGACCGTCGCTGGAAATGGCAATTTTAATCGTGTTTCAGCGACACCGTATATAAGACCATCTAATTAGAAAGTATAATTTAATTTATAGCCGCGTTGCTACTGCACTCTCGTGTTTTGATCGCTGGATATTGGATTTTTTTTTCCACACTTTTTGGCACACTCGCATTTCCCTCCACGAAAGCTGCAACTCCAATCTGCAAATTTGAATATTCGCAAATTTTTGCTATGAAAGGAAAATATTTTTCACCCAATACATGCATCGATACTGTGGTGTATGTTTATTAAGGTCTTAATGCGACTATTGTGTATGTTTAGAGAATGAATTTGAAACATATACTTGTAAAGGAAAAAAGTTGAAAATAATAACTTATGAAAGAAAACTTTTTAAAATTATCAAAATACCAACTACAATGATAACCAGTTTTCGTGGGGAGGGGGTGATATCATATCTCCGTTATTTATAGCACGATTTTCATGAAATTTGATTTGTTGTACTCGGAATAATGTCTACTTTCTTATTGTGCTGTAAAAATTGAAGGAAGTTAAAAATATCGATTTTTATTTAATTTTCGATAAATAAAAAATCGAGTTTTTTACTTTTTAAAATTTTTACTTTATAATATTAAGTATACACTAATCTGAGTACTACAAAAAATATTTCATAGAAATCGAGCAAGAAATAACGGAGATATAGCGATTTTAAATTTTGTTACCTAAAGTGCCAGGGGTGTTTCAAAAAGCAATTAAAAAACACAAAAATCGCTATATCTCCGTTATTTATAGATCGATTTTCATGAAATTTGTTGTGGTGTACTCAGAATAATGTCTACTTTCTTACTGTGCAGTGAATATTTAAAGAAGTCAAAAAAGTCGATGATTATTTAAATTTTGATGAATAAAAAATCGAGTTTTTATCTTTTTTAAACTTTTACTTCACTTTATTGAAGAAGACAATATTCTGAGTACTACAAAAAAACTTTCATTAAAATCGAGCAGATATTAACGGAGATATAGCGATTTTAATGTTTTTTAGTTCCTCTTATTGACACTCGTGGCGCCACCGATCAATACAGTTTAGCGTTATTGATCGGTAGCGCCACCAGCGTCGATAAAATGAACTAAAAAACATTAAAATCGCTGTATCTTTGTTATTTTTTGCTCGATTTTCATGAAATTTGTTTTGATGTACTCAGAATAATGTCTACTTTCTTAGTGTGCAGTAAATATTTAAAGATGTTATAAAGGTCGATTATTATTTAAATTTCGATGAATACAAAATCGAGTTTTTTACTTTCTTTAACTTTTACCTAATGATATTGAAGAAGACATTATTCTGAGTACCACTAAAAAAGTTTCATGAAAATCGAGCAAGAAATAACGGAGATATAGCGATTTTAACTTTGCTTATCAAAATTGCTAGGGGTGATTAAAAAAGCAATTAAAAATACAAAAAAACGCTATATCTCCGTTATTTATGGATCGATTTTCATGAAATTTGTTGTGGTGTTTTAAATGTTTAAAAATGTAAAAAAATGTTAAAAAAAAATGTTTAAAACTGGATTTTCTATTTATTAAAAATTGATTAAAAATGGATCTTTTCACTTTTTTAAAAATTTTACCACGCAATATGCAAGTAGACATTATCCTGAGTGCAACAGAGCAAATTTTATGAAAATCGAGCAAGAAACAACGGAGATATAGCAATTTTTATGTTTCGTTAGTCCCTCTTATCGACAGTGGTAGCGCCAGCGATCAGAGCAGTTTCACGTTATTGATCGATAGCGCCACCAGTGTCTAACTAAAGAACTAAAAACCTCAAAAAATCGCTGTATCTTCGTTATTTATGGCTCGATTTTTATAAAATTTGCTTTGTTTCACTCAGGATAATGTCTATTTGCATATTGCACGGTACGAATTTTAAAAAGGTGAAAAGATCCATTTTTAATCAATTTTTAATAAATAGAAAATCCAGTTTTAAACATTTTAAAACTTTAACAGCACAATAAGAAAATAGAGATTATTCTGAGTATAACAGAACAAATTTCATAAAAATCGAGCAAGAAATAACGGAGATATAGCGATTATTGTGTATTTTAATTGCTTTTATAAACACTCCTGGCATTTTAGGGCAGCAAAGTTAAAATCGTTATATCTCCGTTATTTATTGCTCGATTTTCATGAAACTTGTTGTGTTGTACTCAGAATGATCTATACTTTCTTATCTTGTAGTAAAGTTTTAAATAAGTTAAAAATGTCGATTTTTATATAATTTTTGATGAATAAAAAATCGAAATTTTAACTTTTTAAAAATGTGAATGCACAATATTAAAGTGGACACTGTTCTGAATAGTGCAAAACAAATTTCATGAAAATCGAGCAAGAAATAGCGGAGATATAGTGATTTTAACTTTGCTGCCCTAAATTGCCAGGGGTGTTTATAAAAGTAATTAAAAAAACACAAAAATCGCTGTATCTCTGCTATTTCTTGCTCGATTTTCATGAAATTTGTTTTGTACTATTCAGAATAGTGTGCACTTTAATAATGTGCATTTACATTTTTAAAAAGTTTAAATCTCGATTTTTTATTCGTTAAAAATTAAATAATAATCGACCTTTTTGACTTCTTTAACTATTCACTGCACTTAAACAAAGTAGACATTTGTTCTGAGTACACCACAACAAATTTCATGAAAATCGATCTATAAATAACGGAGATACAGCGATATTTGTGTTTTTTTAATTGCTTTTTTAATCACCCCTAGCAATTTTGATTAGTAAAGTTAAAATCGCTATATCTCCGTTATTTCTTGCTCGATTGTCATGAAATTTGACACTTAGAAAGTAGACATTATTCTGAAAACACCAAAACATATTTATTGAAAATCGAGTATAAGTATTAAAAAGTTAAAAAGGTATAATTTTTTTCTAATTTTCTTTAAATAGAATATTGAGTTTGAATCTTTTTAAATTTGTTACTACACAGTAAAATAGCACACATGATTCTGGGTACCAGGAAATTAATTTTCTGAGAATCGAGTTAGAAATAACGGAGATACAGCGATTTTTAACAGCAAATAACACATGACAGACATTATGGATTTCCTCCATAAATTCTTCACTTAACATTACTTTTTTAGAAAATAAGCTTAGAAAATCGCGGTTTTTTCCAGTGGAGGAAATATAGTACGTGATTTTGCGTGATTTAAGTCAAAAAACGCGAGATTTGAAGAACATTTTTGTTTTTCGCCAAAAAAACGGCAAGGTTATAGCCTTTACTTTTTTTCAAAAATCAGTGGAAAATCGACTTTTAAAATT